>PVYJ01001044.1:0-11099 GCA_002995095.1 Rhizopogon sp. AM-2018a | reverse complement strand
TCCTGTGGGTAGTTCAGTTCTGAATCTTCACGAAATCATTGAAAACGCACCTTTATAAGTTTCTCCCCTTCAGATAAAATAGTGACGCAAGACCGCAAATCTTTCAAACACCACTGCATTTCAAGCCAAGAGAGGAGATGACGATTCCAGAATGACCTAAACATACGGTCGAGCCTCTCATCCCAAGGTTTCGGAGTTTGTGAGAGATGGATGATCCAGTTTTGACATGCGTACTTGACAGCGTCGCAAGCTGATTGACTTCGTTCGCGCGCTTTGTTCGCGAAACCAATATAGGCCGTCATAGCATAGATGAGCTCCAGATGATCTGGTGGAAAACGGTCATGTGTTAATGTATGCACAGAGGCAGCGGAACAATCATAATCCCGGTGATCTAGAGACAGCAATGCTGAGAAATATGACATGGGCGTGGTCTCGATGATCTCCGTGTCTGGTGCCCATGTTGATGCAGAGATAGAATCCTGATCTTGGCGCCTTAAAGCCAAGAATGCCGGAAACATCAAAAAAGGTGGTAAATTCTTGAGCAGCTGGATTACTTGGAAACTGGTAATGAAGGCAACTCCGAGTCTGGTACAATCATGTACTTGCTGATTGCTTCCAATGTGTTTGAGAATTGCACCATTGTCGCCCAGATAGATGCTGCAGGAGTTGACTCCCATGCTTGACCATGCGGTGTCTGCAGCCACTTCCCGCCACCTGGTGTCTGCAGCCAATCCCCTCCATCAGGGGTCTTCAGCCACTCTTGCCCACTCTGGGTCTGCAGCCATTCTTGCCCATCTGGGATCTGCAGCCACTCTTGCCCACTCGGAGTCTTCATCCACTCTCGCCCACTCTGAGTCTCCATCCACTCTCGCCCACTCGGAGTCTTCATCCACTCTCGTCCACACGAAGTCTCCATCCACTCTCGCCCACTCGTAGTCTTCAGCCACTCCTGCCCACTCAGAGCCTTCAGCCATTCTTTCCCACTCGTAGTCTCCAGCCACTTCTGCAGCCATTCTCGCCCATTTGTGCTATGCAACCACTCTCGCCAATTCCTTCTCCGCAGCCACTCTTTCGCAATTCTTCTCTGCAGCCACCCTTTCCCAGCTCTTCTCTGTAGCCACTCTTGCCCACTCGAAGTCTTCAGCCACTCTTGCCCACTTGGAGTCTGCAGCCACTCTATCCCACACTGGATCTCCAGAAACTCTTTCCCCCTGGAAGTCATCAGCAACTCTTCCCCACTCTGGATCTCCACTAGCTCTGACTCTTCCAGGGTCTCTAGCCGTGGCTTGTCCGATGCCGGTAGACACCAGCTCTTGTTCTGCAGCCAGTCTCGCCTGCGCTCACTGTGAAACCACTCTTGCCTGCTCTTATTGCGAAGCCAGACTTCCTTATCCCAGGAATTTATTTCTGTCTGCAACCAGTCTTTCCCTCCGTAGATCTGCAATCTCGTGGAGTTCCACTGCCAGCGTTGCCCATCAATGGTCAACAGCCAAGCTTTCCCATCCAAGGTCTCCAGCCAAGGTTTTAAATGTGGTAAGTGATCTGTCCAAAGCCATAGTAGACATATAAGAATTTGCAGTGGCTCCGGTGGCTGGATAATAAAGGATAATGTGAATTTCAAGTCGCCGTGAGGTTGTAGTTTAATGTGGCTGTGCCTCTTCAATTCTGAGAGCGAATCTAGGAGAGTCACGCGCTCAGGAATATCTTGCGTCAGCAGGCACAAAGAGGACATGGCAAGTACAGAGTGAGGTGGCGAGACATGATGTCCTTGAAGGAAACTGCAGTTTGATGGGTCGGACACGTAGTCACGAACCGATGAGTGGTAGATATTCACGGGGAGACTGTGGTCGGTAGGGATATCCATGACAGACCGGAGCTGCAACAGCGCCGTCTCGACATCGTTACCGAGACCAGGGCCAAGAAGTTTCGAGATTTGTGAGATCGGTAGAGGATCTGCAACAGCAGCAACAATGGACAAATGCATATATGCCCTCTTGGGTTCGGCACAGGTGGAAAGGATACCATCGTATAACTTGTATACTTCAGTTCCTGGGAGCAGTTCACTCGTCAGCTCGAGCATGAGTCGAAGTCGATTGCGGGGATCATTGTCTCCATCATCGATGAACTTCATCATCGTAGATGCTACGATGAAACGTCTGCCTGCTCGACTCGTTAGTCGTGCTAGTTCATCCATCGATGGCTGCGGGAAATCGGTATGGCGACCTTGCAGCTCTTTGAATGAATGCTTCAAGAAAATACAAATGTCATCGTCAACGTCTGCGCCATCCAACGAGATGATACTGGCAACACCCTCCCCAGAAATTTTCACTGGTATCTCGCACACGACCGGGAGCATCTCTTCTTTCTGCATGGCTTTACGGATATGCGCTTCCGAGCGACTGGTGAGCAGAATGTGAAACACAGGCAGCTCAGCTTCACGAAGGGCTTGGCCAAGCAGAGAGATGAGAAGGGCAACCTCATCTTCGGATGTGCATTCATCAAGGGCATCGATAACAAACACCGGAGGCGGGTAGTCGTGCAGTCTAAATCGAAGCGCCCGAAGAGGTCGGAGAAACAATGCCTCCATTTGGTCACGAAGGGACTTGTCAGAATCTAGAAGGGCGGGATTCTCGTGGATGGCTTCGTTCACGTCCTCCCGGACGCTGTGAAAATTGATCAAGCTGGTAGGCCAGGGTAGCAAAAAAATACCCTGTCGTGGAACATTTTGTGTGCTTGCGCGAGAAAAAGAATGTTCCTGCCAGCCGCTTTTCCGTGGTTCTGTGCGTTGCCACCTTTAACCCTCTCATCCTTTCAGCTACAGTGAATGCAGCAGCCGATTTTCCGACGCCTGCTGTGCCATGAAGCCAAATAAGTCGACTCTTGCCAATATCGTCTACTAATCTGTGGATGTGGTTGAGAAGGTTCACCCGGGTCCCTTCCAAACATTTTGGATGGGGTTGGCGTTCACGAGAGTCATGCTCAGCACCATTGACAGCGACCTGGGACAATCTATCCCATGTTCCTTCAGATGATTGAGGTTCATCAGGAACTGATGATGAAGTCAGAAAGGAAGAGAAGCAATATAAGTGGAAATACTAACATTGATCCCGGTAATTCATCATTGATAACGGGTGATGGTACTAAAATGTTGCTCAGATACGAGACGGAATGGCTCGTAAAAGTACTAGCTGAGCTCGACAGGGTGTCAGAAATCATATACGCTATGGCGAGGGACGACTCCATACGAAAAGAGGCTTATAAGAAATGTTAGAGTCAAGACAATTATTAAGCGTATTCGGTAAGTGAGCTGGTAAGGAGCTCGGAATGATTGAAGTTGCTTGATACTCGAGAGATGTTTCAACAATTACGGACCGATGGTGTACCAGGTGGATTGGAAGACAAGTGAGCGCTTCTTTCTGACACAAATCAGCGCTCATATATGCACTAGTGAGGCTGATACTTGCATTTGATTTGCATAACGAACTTCCTGGCATGTGCGGTGACGTTGAGTCGACCGTAGTCCGGTGACCATGCCAGCCTAAGTCAGCCCTTTTTACTAGTATAAACCCAAGGGAATGACTAGTTGCCTAAGTAGACTACGAAGCTGGTCGCAGTCATTTTGGCCAACTTGAAATTAAGTATCTTTCCGACCGTCTAGCCGAGATTTCTCGTGTTTGATCACCCCTCAGGGGGATCGGATTAAGTGTACCTCATCGGCTTCCTTAGCTAGTGCACTTCTATACAGACTTCCCCATGCATTGAATTCAAGAGTTACTGGTGGTTTTACATGTGCGCTCACAACCCCTATCTTCATCTAATCCAACCGCAACTAACTAGCTTATCCTCAATGAAGCAATTCCCACATCTACGCTGGTGTCTCCGCTCCAGCCGAGAAAAATGATGGCGTCCGAGGAGTGTGATATTGAACCCCTGTGCTAACTCCAAGAATCTCATCTGCCTCTAGCGATCCAGCGAGCGGGACATCTTTCCGAAGCGAAACCTTGACGGGGTCTTGACCAGTGTTATATGCCAACGCAAAAACAACATCTAGATCTTCAAACATGGAATTGGTCATGATGATCCAATGTGTAACACAGAGAGCTTACCTTCTAAAGACCTACCCCCTGTTTCAGGGAAAAAGAAGTATACGATCGGAATGATGGCTGCGTTCATGGCCGCGAATACGATGTATGTTCTCCAGGAGATATTGTTGAAAGCTGGACCAATGATCATCACAACGACGAAGTTGAAAGTCCAATTTGACGCTGCGAAAAAAAAAGAAAAAAAGTCGATGTTAAATCGCGTTCCACATATCGACACAACAGCAGACCTGTACTAAGTGCATTTGTCGGAGCACGAGTTCTAAGCCCAGCGATCTCAGCGGGCTGGGACAGAAAATGCCAGATCAGCGAGAAAGATCCAAAGGGTCGTTGCTGTACTCACGTATAACCACGCCACGCCCAGCCACCCGATAGAAAAGAATGTGTTGAAAGCAAACAGAAGGACCACGCTAACAATCTGCGCTGGACCGCTGTTGATATATCCTAAAACAGCCAAGAGTATCATCACGATGCATTGACCGACTGCTCCAATCAGCATGAGTTGGCGCCGACCAACATAATCTATCGCATAATAAGCGATAAAGGAAGCAAAGAAATATTCCGTGCCGTTTGCTGCAGCAGTAATCCGTGCGTTGACATCGGATAGCCCAAGACGCTGGAATAAAATTGTCTGCATGACGTCAGTATCATCCCCATGATTCATGTGATTCTATGACATACAGCGTAACTGTGCGCAGCAGTGCAGATTTAGCACACAACAACACATTAGCCCATAAAGATGCTCACAATGTAACGAGGTTGATGCCAGTCAGCTGCTGCATCATCATCAACACCACAGCAATCGTTGTCCGTCTGAGATTCTGGCTGCGACCCCCGGTAATGAGTTCTCTCATTCCTTGACTGGATGTTTCGACGGCAACAGCTTCGCTAATACCGTAGTACGTGCGTTGGACGTCTGGATCAGAAGGATCTTTGTCTTCCATCGCGGATATGATGGCCATTGCTTCTGCATTGCGACCTTGCTTCATCAGCCTAAGTCGTTGATCAGGCTACGTGGAAAGACTGCGTGATGAACGGAACTTACCATCGCGGGGACTCTGGAAGCTTTCACAACAGATGTTTAGTAGGGCATTTGGCAAGAAAAAAAAAATTAAGCAGAACGTACAAATCCTATGCATGTGACCATGATAATTTCAAACACCAGTTGCAGAGCTATTGGAACTCTCCATTGAGCAGAAGACCAATTGACGAAGAATCTATTTTGGTCGTTGTCTCAGATTAGATCAAGGGGGGCAAAGCTGAAACATACAGCGCTAAATCGATCCACTGACCCTGTCAGCGAAAATGAAAATGAAAGCAATAATTCGTATACATAGCTGCGGGACTAGCCGTCAGTTTCCAAAAAGGTCGACACATAACGCACTCACGCAATGGTTACTCCAGCCACAATCAGAGTCCCTTCCATCATGATCCTGGAAGAACTGTGAGTATTTTGAAGGTGCGCTACATTAATGACGCACATTCGACCTCTCTTTGCAGAAGAGGAGAGCTCAGCATGATACGTTGGTACCGTCGAGGTCTATAACATTATCCTTAGAGCAAATTTGAGGGCATATTAGGCACGTTACTGACTATGAGACCATTTCCGTAGCCAGTGACGATTCGAGCAACAATCAACTGCGCAAAAGAAAACGCGGTAGTTTGTAGAATTGCACCTGCGATAAATTCAGTTAGCGTCCTTAACGGGAGTTCGAGTTCACCTACCAATAATCATTATGCTTCCTCCTGAGACAATCGTCCTCCGCCGACCGAGCTTATCTCCCACCCAAAGATTGGACAAGGCGCCAAAGAGACAGCCTACTTCCTGGGCGGTATGAGCGTAGGGACGACGTAAAAGAAGGTAGTAATATACATATATGGCAATTATGAAGCTCTGAAGGGTGGCATGATTAGAGTGGCTGGCATCCACTACGACTTGAGGGAACATGGCCTCAAACTAGTAAAAATAACGCGTAAACATTTAGATGTAAGGCTCAGTCGAGGATGATTTACCTGGTTACCCGTGATCAGTGACGACATGACACCTTGGTCATACCTGAAATTTGAAGTGTTGTGAGTTTAATTGATTGTTGTAAAAGCTACTACTTAACGCACCCGAATAGTGTGAATCCAGTCCCTGCTATAAACGCAACAGCAGCGGTAAGCTTTCGACCACGTAGCGACGGCGCATGAGCAGCAACATCTGCTGGGTCCAAGTCGAATTGTTGTGTTACCTGCTCATGATTAGTCTTCTCCGCGATGGATGTTTGATGTTTGCCCCGATCAGATGAAGGAAGGGACATGATCTCGTGGAGATCTTTGTCATTGTTGTTGAAAGTCGAGATTTAAATACTTGGACGGCTCCGCAAGTTTGATCCTAGGTCTGAAATCAGATAGTCGTGGGAGCCCTTCTCTCCCGTCTGCTAATAATGTCAGTCAGGAGGATCTTCGGGAATTGTGATGGAGAGAAGCTGAATTGAAAAAGGATGAAAAAATCCCCGCTCTTGATGGAGATGCGATTGACCGTCGAATTATGCGGGTCGACTTATGAAGCAGACCGATAATGACATTCTGAGAGACGGGGATTTTTCCATAAGAAGCCATCGGTTCCCGGGTTGTTTGAACGTCGTGGCTCGTGACGCATTTCCTACACAAAAATAGGTTGGTAAATGCAAGTTTCCACCGTGAAGTATGTAAATAAAATAACCAACAAATTATGACAGCGGATTGAACAGAGCAATAGTGGAGTCAGCTCACCAAGTCAACGATTGAGAAGTCATGAAGCAGATGGGAGGTTTCAAGTATAGTGATTAGGTGGAATGCGATGAGATGGCTCGCCTGACGGACTCTGTAAACCTCTACAATAGAAGAGAAGCACTGGTGACTGATGGTTTTACAGCAGATAGGCTAACTTGCAGCGTCTAATCTCATGATGTGGCAATGATGTCAAGTTCACTCTCGCAATTGCCTCCCTGAATGAGCCTCAGGGTTGAACGTTCAATGTTCTAGGAGCAGCGCAGGGAAAGATAACCTCTAGTAACCTTTACCCTAGATTGTCATAGTACGCCACGGTGGTGAAAGCGATTCGAAGCAAAAAATATTATGTAATACTAATAATAATCAGCTGA
Source organism: Rhizopogon sp. AM-2018a (assembly GCA_002995095.1). Classification (NCBI taxonomy): domain Eukaryota; kingdom Fungi; phylum Basidiomycota; class Agaricomycetes; order Boletales; family Rhizopogonaceae; genus Rhizopogon; species Rhizopogon sp. AM-2018a. The sequence goes on along the minus strand of PVYJ01001044.1, from coordinate 3,871 downwards.
TATTATAACACGCAACCGGCGGTCGGAACTTGCCGGAGGGCCATCACCGCGACCGCGTTCTGCGTCCATCCTTCCTATCAATTTCAAAATCACCATATGAGCGGACCCACAACACACCAGAAGGTCTGCTCATATGCCATGATGTGGAAACGTGTGGTGTCAAAACCGGATACCAGTAGTTCCAAATATACGTCCCCCATCGCTGGGAATCATCATTGTTACTTACGATTCATGAAGACCACCGGGGTTCGGCATCTAGTACTACAAGCACCTTGCCACAGGTTACTTGTAGATGCTGATAGATGCTTTATCCCCGATCCTGACTCGAACGACTCGAACAATTGAACAATTGAACGGACTTACCAGGTCACTAGTCTAGAATCACCGTCGCCACAATCATCAATACTATTACTCTTCTCTGAAAGGCCGTGATTTCCGATTCCTCGAACTCCAAGTTCTTGGATTACTTGCAATACGATGCAGCGGCCCAAGGAACATCATATATCCTCCTTGCAATATTAGCGCAATATCAGCGCTCAGCGCCCGCAGTACACCCAACCCAACTTTCGCGGAAACCCTAGTTGGACTTGATCACAGTTGGTCACCATATACATACATAATTCTTCGTCGGTAAGCTAGATCAACCGTGATAGTAGCAATTTTAGAACAGTCGGCAATTATGCTCCCATCGCTGACCTATTTCGGACTCTGATCCCCCGGATGATCATGAATCTGATCATCAACAATTGACGCTCTCTTCCGACGACTCATTCCGCCAAATGGCAGCAAATGACTTGCTGGTTATGGGGTGTAAGGAAGGGTCTTTTATTTTCAATTGACTACGAATAACGGCACTTTCGTTGATGCTTATAGGTCTCTCGGTTATCTATTAATGGCTCAGACTCATTGTCCAGCTCAGTATTGCTCGTGAACTCGGAGGCTTCGCTATAATGGGGCTCCCACCCCATCGTCCCAAATAAGGTTGAGTTCTGTCCCACCGGGACTAAGCCAACTGGTCCACCTCCGATACATATACATTGCTTAGTATGTGCTGTATCGCGCTGATCCCTATCCAGTCCGTTCTGTAACTTGCCATCTGCCAATCGTTTTGTGGGTAACCTTGGACACCGCAGTCTGATAACAACCACAATCTACTACTCAAACAAAAGCCATCATCGTAGCGGAAACTGCTGTGCTTCTTCTGGCATAAAAAGGCCCCTTTCATCTGCCGATTTTCTCCAGCCCTCATCCCCAACCATGTCCTACTTCACTCCCCCTTGCAATAGCAACTCGAGTAGACGTGGTCAACCACAGTCCACTGGTTACTCCACACACACCCAGCCTCCATCGGGTGGCGGCTACACGCAATCGCCTCCACCGGTGAGGCAAGGCGGATTTATCCCTCCCCCAGTCGGGGCCATGCGCACCTCTGGGCAAACCATTCTTCAATGCTCGCGGTGTCGTGAAATACTTCCACCCGGCAAAGATCATTATACCCATCTTATCGGATGTGGCGCCGCAGAGATCCTGACCAAGGGTTTTACGCCCTATGAGTACCCCCCGCGGCAAAACCACCCAGGCCGTTAGCGTTAGTCCCCCAAATCCCCCCATCGTCTGCGGGGTGCATAGAGTGAGTCGCGCATCTTGTTACTCGTATCACACATCCTCATCCTGTGGTGATCCTTCAGGCTGTCCAGGGCGCTGCTCTTGGACTATAAATTCATCACGATGACCCCACACTAGGCGCTGTAGATGTCATTTTTTCGGCCTCTATCGGATATATCTTGGCATCTTTGAGATTCTGCACTGTTTTCTGTCCCTGCCCTCCCTTCATTCTGATGTCGACTTCCCCCATTCCGTCCAACCGCTGTGTAGCTTACCTTCTTCATATGAGACTTGCTGTACCCATTACTTATTATTATATCTTTTTTTTTCTCGGCTAGCTCGTTTTTGCCGTGCTTCTTTAGGAATTTCAACCATGCTTTGAACCATCTTCCATTACGCGGGTACAGTTGACCCCCATCAAAGGTACTTCTACAAAAAGAACAGACGAGAAGGTAAATACAAGATCAATAGCACCTAAGGCTAGGGGTAACTACGCGCGGAGGTATGCTACTAGCATCCAATTACAACGTGCAAAGCTCCAAATTAAGCACATGGAACGCCATCATACACCGACGATCACAGTAGGTTGTGGCGCCACAGCCTTCTCCTTCTCCTTCTCCCGCGACAGTTCGTTAGAACTGCGGGGACTGCTCGACGACGGAATGCCGTCAAGATTCGTGAGGCCCAGACCCGTGACAGCTGACAGCACCCCGCCCTCATGATCACGGTCCCTATCAAGCCGTCCATGCCCTTCGGCTTTCGCGCGCGGTCTGCCTCTCGGTTGACTATGATGTGTCGTCTGCCTTCCTCGATCCTCCCGCCCCCGTTCTCCCTCGGCAGAAGACCGCGCCTGCGGTGTATCGTCCGGCCCAAGAATCCGCATCTCGCTGTCCATATCACCTCGCGGGCGTCCATAATTTTGCAGCGTCTTGACGATCATCGTAAAGTATATTAGCCCGAGAACGAACAGAGACGTGACGGCGATGCGGGGGGCTAGCTCGGCGGTTGGTGAGAGCGGTGCAGGATCGGCAGGGTCAGATGACGAGCCAGACCGCCATACGAAGGAGAGAATGGCTGTGATGAAGAAAAACATAGCCCTAGATGGTAAGTAAGTAAGTGTGAATGCGATAGGACCGGAAAGACGAACCAGGCAAGCCAGATGGCAGGCATGGCTAACAGAACCCATACGTTCCACCAGATGAACGTGGTCGTTTGACGTGCTTCCTGTGGTTGCTTGCTGTGAGTCCTGTGCCAATGAGCATCAGCGCCACGCGCCACGCACCTCAGCCCAGCGGGTGGCTTTATACATGCTTCTCATGGTGCCAAAGCGGACGATGTAGACACAGCCGAAAGAAAGGCTCATCAGTGCAGAAGTGAGCGAAAGCAGCGCAGCTGTGCGAATCACTGGATCCTGAGACATCTGGGTATTCTGAAACATGGACAGTATGGCGCTGTTGGAGGGAGATTTTAATTGAGGCGCAAGTGATGCAATAGCAAAGACTTACGAGAGTAGGAGGGCAGATACAAGGTTTAGGGTCTTCCATTCTCGAAGCAGGGAATCGATAAATGCTTCCCACGAGTTCTTGAATCGAACGAGAGCTGGGGAGACGTTGGCGGTAGTCCATTCGTCAGCTAGAGGGAGAGCAGGCGGTGGGTGGTAGTGAGCTCCAGGCGGGATGGGGCTTGAGGTCAAGCGAGGTTGAGGTGCACATGCGTCAATCAGTCGCTGAATGTCCGGCCGACTGAGTTCTGCATCCTCATAAACCCGGGCAATGCGTGAAAAATAAAGAGAGGGTAGGCGAAGCAGTAAATGCAGGTATACTTGCCGGGGAAGGGTATCCATCAAAAAATAACGAGAGGAGCGGAGAAATCTTCTTGAAGTCTTAAAGGGAGTGCATGTTATTGGGGGAGGTAGCCAGTTTTTGAACACGTCTTCGCAGTTTGGATTAAAACTTTCAGGGATACGGGATTCGGGGCTGCCGATGGAAAACCTGCGCAATGGATGTCGCCTCTGGAAGGGGTTCTCTGGAACGAACGGTTCTTCGCGCGTTTCCCGCCGATGAAAGCCAGGCCATGCGAATATCCGCATGGGTGATGCAGCTCGAGAATGCGACGTGGAAGGAGCCTCGTAACTGCCTTTCCTGGGCGTTTGACTTCCTAAGCGAATGATGGAGGGTGGACGAGCAGGGTCGCTCGTGCGACGCAAACGAGATAGTGCTGAGTCGATAAGTTGTGCTCTTGAGGGCGGAGCTCCACTATCACGAAG
>PVYJ01001037.1:4429-19084 GCA_002995095.1 Rhizopogon sp. AM-2018a | reverse complement strand
GCCACCAGAAGTGAACGAGGTGGCCACCGTACCTTTGATACATTCTTTTACTAGGATATTCTCCTCGTCGCGAGCGCTTTGCCTCTACTCGCTAGACACTGGCAGGGGTTTCTTAGACTAGAATGTAATTGTTCAGTCCCACATAGAGTACTTTCTCAACACGATAAAAATGGATACAAAAGAAAAAGAAAAATGCAGCAGTCCAGACTCCGGACTACACAGTATTCGCCAGACCTGTAAATCCTACCACCGTCTTCATTCTATTAGGGTCTGACTACGAGAGACTAGGTAAGTCCAACTTCAGAATCCCACACCAGACCTGATTCAAAATATGTTGGAGTGGCCGAGTCTGGCAAGCTGAGCCCTCGAGCAGCTGGCAAAGGCAAGATCCAGCACTACGCTACGACATCCCACTATGAAACTAATGGATGGCTAAGCCCCTACTCCAATGTCAAAGCTCTACATTTAATAGACACTCTCATCAGACTATGCCTCTTATGCACATGACTCCATTTACTCAGTTCTGACAAATATGAGGCTGGGTCGATGTCACGGTGTCTTGCCATTGGAACACTGAAGACTGCTGATTTGGTGGGCACCGTTTAATTCTCGCCAAACTTGGAGAAATGAACTCGCGTGGGTGGAAATGTCTTGAACTGTGGGACGTCCAGACAACAAACTGAATGGAAGATTGTTCATTTCCTCTAGCTTAAGTACTAAATTTGACCAAGATATTACACAAAGAAGGGGGGAAATATTTGGGAAGGAGTTGACCCCCATTTGCAAGCCCAGACATGTTAACAGCAGTGGTCCACTGCGTCTCAGTAACAATGAACCAACTGAACACCCACACATACCCCAGCACATGTGTCCACTTTGTCTCCTTCATTCCAGCACGTCGTGCAGCAGCTATTAGCATATCCTCGAACGTGATGGCGAATGCCTGAGAAATGAAGAAAGGGCACGAAATGCCAGGGCGGGAAGGGTTGAGCACTGTGTCACCTATTAGATGGATAGTGGCGGAGAGGAAAAAGGCTGTGTAAAGTTGAGTATAGGACGATCCAGTCGTTCCAGGTTTAAAGCCGAGGAGTGATGTCATCTTTTTTCCCAAGGGAGTCACAAGCTGATCAGATTGACCATGCATGAGATACAATCGATAATCTCCAGTGGAACAATACTCACGCGTCGAAGAAATTGGTGCCAAGTTCGACTATCCAACCAAAACATATCAGTATGAAACTTGTGCAAGGCGAATGACTTACCCCCAGAATCGTCTGATGGTATACGCGTCCTCCCATTTCCCAAAAACGTGGGGTAAGGAGCTCGGCTCAGCTGATGTACAGCTCACCATAAGAGCAGCTGCCAGCGCAAGGATAATATTAACCATGCAATAATTTGTCGCCATATAAACACTGCAGTCCAGAGCGCGGTGGATGAACTTCGTCTGAGATGCGATGGCTGCAGAGGACTTGAACGCCGGATTGTGCTTCATATAGAAGAGTCCGAGGTCGAACCACACGTAGTGCTTAGCCGCGTTCATCAAACGCGAAAGGACAAATTCCTTTCTTGACTTTGTGGTGTCCGCAGGCAAGTTTTTCACCTATTGATGGACCGATCAGACATCTCATTGACTGGTGCTTATAAGGAAACTTACTTGGTGATGCCAACCTATGCCTCTGGGTGAGCCACACAAGTCTGATGCCCAGGTGAGCCTCTCGAACCAAGAGAGTTTATGTGCTGGCTCTGTCTGTTTCAGCTGACGGAAAACGTGAAGAGGTCGGACGAGCAATGCCATATGTATAACATCCATGGTAGTTACACCGAATTCCAAGCCGAGGGAATAATCGAGGAAAATGATACCAGTCTTAGCGCGTTGACTGCAGATCCAGGAGGTGTAGAAAATCCCAGCGCAAGCTGCAACATTCCAGGGAGCCCGCAAATCCAATGTTATAACAAATTGTAGGACAATAGCAGGTATCCTGGCATAGAGGAAGGGTAACAGTAGACTCATCACGGGTTGATGAACTTATTATTGCTACCTCCCTAAGATTCTGGACGTTTTATAGGTTCTTGTCAGAAGCGCATGGCACATACTTTACCAGCGGCCTATTCGTGATGGACGGCCATTGGGTGGCTTCCAGAATGTCGAATAGAACATAAGTTGTGTATGGCCACATGCGTGGCAAAGCCCGATAAGTAATTTAGTTTCATCCGTCTAGCGTGAAAGCAGCGCAAAAGGTTGTGGAGAATTATTTACCCGATTTGATGCATTTAATAGTAAGTGATACTAGCACCACGCTTCTTCGGAGCCGTCGTTTCGAGGGTGAAGTTCCGTCCTACGACTTGAAGTAGAGGCTTAATATTTTAGACAAATTATCAATTTTAGTAGTGTATTCCCATCCTACCATCCCCCCACCGGTGGGATTATCGCGAGCCTCCAAGCAGTATGTAGTACGAATACTGATACGTCAAAAGGTCACGCTTCTTGACAGGCTTCGTGATATACGCACTGAAGGATCTCAGAGGGTCGATGCGATCACTGGGAGGGTTTGGGTGGCCAAAGAAGCACCTGATGCACATGAGCGCCCATGCATGCGATGATTACGATCGCTCAGTTTCCAGAACTTCTCCCGCGCAAGCACTTCAGTGGTATAGGTGGTGAGTTACCCAGGAGTGAATAGACGTGCGTATGCCCTCGGCCGAAGTAGTACGTCCTTGATTTGTCAGTGCAGATCGTTGTACCGTGGAAGTCGCGATGTGGCCCGCACATAACCCTCCCCTAGAGGAATACCCATGTCCAGCGCATACCAGACTCCATTTACGGAAAACCACCCGGGACGCTGCTTGCATGCATTCAGCAACAATTAACCGGGAGCCGCGCTCCACTGTCCCCAGGTGGGACACCTCATAAATTAGGCCAGGAAAGCCGCGATAATACGAAGCGTTTGAAGTTGGTGTTGTTATAGCACCATAGATAGGACTTTCAGAGACCGTAAGATTGGTATTGCACCAGATAATAAATCCATTCAAGTTCTCACGCCGCTGGGCTGGCGAGAAGCGCGACGATTTGTCGGTGCTGTCTTAGTCGTGTGCTTCGTGCCTTGTGATCTTCTCCAATAGGCGAAATACATGGCAGCGTCTCTATAAGAGGGATGTGGTATACTCGCTGGCGTCCTTGACATCCACGAGTTTCTGTTTGTCCGGCTCGCCAGTTTCGTTCGATTCATTAGTAGTGGGGACATGCTGATTAAAGAGGAAATACGGACTTTATGCCAACAATGCCCTCTAGACTAGGTTCTCTGCGGTAACAGTTCCCGTTTTATCGAAGCAACAAACATCAACTTGGCCAGCAGATGGAATGTGGAATGGTTCACTGAGTGCAAAATATGGCTGGAGGCAGTGGGAGAAAGTACCACAACACACCAATTATAACATACCGGATTTCAACAAAGCAACCAAGGAAAGCTCCGTGAGAGATTGTTTAATGTTACGCTCGTTATCACAAACTGAATAAGTGACCCGAATAACCTCGGCGATGGGTGATGAGATCGATGCTTCCATGCCAGATGTCTGGGAGTGAATTGAGTATCAGCGACAACGCGGACGAGCTTATCCGTTGCTAGTAGCTTTGTGGCTGCAGGGGCTCACTGGCGTGAAGGTTGGAGATGACTACCGTACATTGGGTCTGATGTCTGAAAGCAGTTGACCGGCACGACGATGCATGAAAAGATAACGGAGGAAAATGAAGGTGCGGCCGCGCAAAAAGTTAGAATGGAATGGTTTGTATATTAGTAGAGTGTATGACCGGCATTTGAGCCAGCGAAATTTAAAGGAGGCCGTTAGGCTTCAACAGTCACAGACCTATTGAAAATCTAATGTGACAATCTTGTGTATATATACGATGACTACATTCCTGCAATACTGGCTAAGGGACCAGATGAGAGATGCGTGCACAATGTGAGGATCAGCAGAATTCTCTGTTATCAGGTTTTACAAGAGCACGCGCACAGCTGTGATTGATTATTCCATAAGCTACAATATGCTTTAGTGAATAAGAACAAGATACGAGAATGGTAGCAGCAACACTTGTCGCTGGAATCGAGCTTGCTCGACTCAATCGTATCGAGTTGTAACCTTGGACGGCTCTACCTGTGTCGCTCCCAACTACTTTTGGCAAACCAGTCAGTTCAATTCTTTCCTACTCCCTCAGATCTCTCCAAGACAGGCCCGTACAATTGCATCAACATATTCGTTCAGTCGACGATGCAAGTTGAGTGGAAATCTACAACGCCCAAGTTCGAGACAATACTCGTCCACCTTCAAGTTCTCTGCCTCTTCTCAACCAGGCCCTTTCCTCTGCCATGTATTGGGCACTGCTACTTTTCCCTGCAAGTCAGCGCAAGACAGTCATGTGGTTGACCACGACTGGCTTCCCTGTTTCCGCACGATACATACTCCTCTTGGACTTCTCGACAGGTGGCACGCAGGCTTCTTTTGTCATCTTTTCTCTGCTCGGCACGATACTCGTTGATGGCTCGGGTAACAGTAATTTCTCGCTCTGCCTTGGCAGGTTGCTTTTTCCTTGTGACTGACTGCGGACGGGCCTACCATGATTGAGAGTGCACGGCCCAGTGACACGACACGACTACTCTATTGCGCGTGTTTCAGGGACTGGGAATTTATTTCCAAATCAGGTGCATATATCTTTGTTTTGATAAATACGCTAATATGCGTTTTCGACAACCTCATCTCCGGCATCCCAGTGGCAGCATGCCCTTGTGCTTTGTATATTTATCACCATACCTGAACTATAGTAGAGATGTGAAATTGTGAATGTTTTATTCTACGAGGTTTTTGGAGCCAATAGTTGAATAGTTCCTTCTCGGTGCATTGTTTAGTACCAGGGCATATTTCCCTTCTATAGCATGCATGCTCTATTTTTTTCCCTTCCTGCTTCACAGTACTTGAGAGGAGTGTATTGCAGTCATTTCTATACTATTCGATAGATTAATTAACAAAGGATGGGCGTGTGGTAGCTGTTTGGCTCAAATGTCGGTGGTGGCTCAAATTTCAAATGCCGGTCCTACAGTAGCCTAGTCTACATATCGACTCTTTCGTCTTTCCTTCACTCATCATTCACAATGTTCAAACGAGTCGACAAGAAGCGCAAAAAGCGGGAAGAAGAGGAAGAACTAGGACTCGACGAGGATATGAAGGCTATCATGGGGCTCAACGATACCGATTCAGATGAATCTGCATCAGAATCGGACTCGAACTCTGACGGGGACTCTGACGCAGAGCAATTAGGAGAAGAGGACCTGGAGGAAGCTGGAGATGAGACTGAAGATGAAGCGGAGGACGCCGACGCGAGCGAGGATGACGAACCGCCGATCTCGCTGTCAGAAGCATTGAGAGACCCCGTTTATGTCGTGTCACTCGAGCCAGATGTACGAGCTTGCATATTGTGCAAGGGCAAGGTCATCAAGGGTACTCCAATGTCGCAAGTACACAAAACATCTACTGTATGTACTTTTTTTAAATGTGAAACTGGAAAATATGAAGGTTCAGGCTACCACAGGCTCATAAACGACGTTTCGAGCGTTTCAAGAGCTTGGCTGCAAAATCGGATCAGGATAGCGACGCCTGGCAAATCGCAAGGATTATCCAACAGGAGGGATTTACTCGGAACCGCCCTGATGCAGAGAACGGCATGTCGAAGCGTGCGCTCAAAAGAGTGAGTGTTACTTCTCAAATGTCACGTTGGATTTTCTGAACATCAGCTTTTAAGACAGCAAAACGAGCATCGATTAGAGAGAAGCGAACACTTCATAAACAGCTTCGTGCGAAGGCAAAGGCAAAACAGGCTGCCAAGGGAGCTTCGCAATCCCAGGATGCAGGCGTGAAGGAGTCACTAGCAAGCGAGCCGCTTCAAATTGACAAGGCGATTCAGAAGACGCGAAAAGCTGGAGTTACGGCCGGCGACAAAGGCACCATGAAGAAAGAACAGCGAAAGGTCGCCGGTTCTAAACTTCACGATCTAAAACAATCGGACGCATCACCCCAACGGCCACCGGGGCCTCAGAAAAAGAAGCACAAGACGCAAAAGGATCAGACCGCGACCTCTGATTCGCCACGAACTCTATCACGGTCGCAGGAGAAACCTCTCGGAAGATCGAAGGCGCCTCGTGAAAAAAAGAGAACGAACAAGAGCTAAGGCCCTTCAGTGGGTAGGTAGCGCAGTCCCACATCACGATGATTCCGATAGATACGCATAGACAGTTGCGAGATAAATAAGCAAATGACCGCCCCCAGGAGCGGGTGTGAATCTCAATCATCAAGGTGGTATGGTGTGGTGTTCTACAATAGCGACTGCAAAACTTTGTCGGTCATTGCAATAACCTACAGGCATTCTTTCAGCGGACTGAACATCCCTTATCAGAGACCAAACGCACCTGGTGAATATTCGGTCTGTCTTTGGGGTTAACTTTCAGCATACTATCGATCAAGTCTTTCAGCCCTTGCGAATATGCCGAGTTCGGGTGCTTATACTGTGCGTTCAGGACAGCCATCGCGATCGACCCTCCTTGCTCCGTCGTTTGCGTGTTTTCAAATGGTGAGTGGGAGTACGCTAAAGCGAAGAGCGTGCATCCAAGCGACTGCAAATTGTTAGAGGAGGAGTGAATGGTGAAGGGAAGACATACCCATATGTCAACTTTCTCGTCAAGAGCGACACCCGTCTTCACATCGAAGAGTTCTGGAGCGCGGTATGCCATAGTGCTTTGTTCCGCGGCAATATCCTGCGAAAAGCATATGGATGGGGTAAAGTAACGGTAAGATAAAGTGTACCTGCTGTAGCAGCGCATGTGATCGATTGTCTATCCGTATTCTCGCTTTTACAGTACTCCCAAAGTCCATCAGTATGGGCGTGATGCCGTCGTCAGCGATCATGATGTTTCTAAGAAGCAAAGGTCAGAGGTACAATTACGACAGATTGGAGAACATTGGTACCCAGGTTTCAAATCCCGGTGAGCGTATGGGACGTGTTCACCCTTTCCCTGCGGTACGTTCCCATTTTGAGCACCTTGGATTGCCGATGCTTCCTCGTCACCATCAAATATTACGTCTCCTTCCCCCTCGACACGGCGTTTGGTCATTAGCGGCACGTTTACAGACGTCTTGTCGTATGAATAACCGCCCTCATTATCGCCTTCTGGCTGTGGGAAACGTTCATCCTCTTCGTCAGCGTGGTGCTCCTCCACGTGTGACGAGGAGCCTGATGAGGATGGTTGAGGTTGGGCAGAAGAAGAGCCGGAAGTTGTATGGTAATCATGCATGGCGCGCACGGCTTCGCATGTCCCCTTGAACAGCCTGATCATATCTTGCTCAGGAAAGTGCTTCCGATTCACGACGTTCAAGTTGATAGCATCTTGAAGGTTCCCGCGCTTGATCACCGAAATTCTATGGGTATTGCGTGGCGAAAACTGACATGAAAGACATACCTTATATAAGGGCAGGAACAGGTATACAATCTTGCCATCACCTTCGGGATCCTGCACGACAGCAGAGTCCTGGGTGGATATTGAGGAACTGCGTAAAGGAAACCTGCATTGTGACTCACAAGTATCCGAATGATATTTCGATGTCTGTACCGTACTTGAGTGAGGAAAGTAAAATAACTAACATGACTCACTTGAAACGTCTATATGCCTCAACCTCTCGCATAGCCTCTTTCACACCTTCCGATCCAGTGGGACATCTTATTTTTTTGAGAGCGAATTGCCGCTAGATGCACGCCAACCACATGTGAGATGATATTGCGGAGGGAACTCATAAGAACACGCACCCCACTAGTCTCATCTTGTGCAAGATATACAAATGAGAATCCACCCTCGCCAAGGACTTTTATGATATTGACTGGAATAACAAAAACCCACATCAGCCAGCCTGCTGCGCACAAGGCTTCGACATGTTCAGAGTGGTATTACTGACAGGTTCGACCGTTAATTTTTACTTTGGCTGATTGCTGGCAGAGACATGAAGAGAGAGCCCAAAGGGCGTCTTTTGCTTGGTCCTTGAGACTGTCAAGCACGTTAACAACATGGGTCAAAGCCATTGAGACGGAGCGGCGATGTTCTAGGGAAGGTTCAGAATTCAACACAGCCACAGCCAACAGCTGCTTTCCGTTAGGCGTCTAAAAATAGCACTCTCTTCTTGGCTTTCAAAGGTTCAACTTGACGTTTACCAGCTACTTACTTGCCCAGTGCGACTCGCTGAACTCCCAAATTTGCCTCCCAGGATGATAACGCACTCTATGATGTATAGAACTCGTTATCCTGGGATGTATGGAATAATTACTCTCCACACACCTTCCACCAACTTTTTTTTAAATGTTCGACCTCATTTAATATTGATTGTGACAGCTTTGCAGACGGCTCGCACTTGCAGGATGTGTGCAGATATCCGTAGTCCACAGCCATGGCAGGCAGCCGTGCTCTGCGGCTGTCATCATGTATCCGGAACTCGATGCTGGAGCTGAAACGATTGGATGACCCGACCATGGTACTGCTTTTGCTACAAAATGAATTTATTTCCGTCACCGAGCACTTTTCCCAATTTAAACATCAAACTTCAACGTTTTTACTTCCAAGAAGCTTAAACTCTTGTTTCACAGACTTGGCGATCGATGTGAAACGCCCGGTAGTGTGTTAAATCACCAGTCCTAGCTAGTGTACACAATACCTTGGGCTGATCACCCTGTGAAGCTCGGATACTCAGTAGGTCCGGACTCCGCACACAGCGCTCACGCTAATACACCGGGCGTTCCTGAGGACACCGTTATTTGGGAGCGGAACCTACCAGGTGATTATCCATTATCGATAAAATGGTAACTTGACAGGACTGCACGCAGCCAATCTACCGGCATGAACTCGGAAATGTTTCTTTCCTGTAGTCCTAGTTAGTATCCGCAAAAACTGTGAGCGCCTTGTGCGGACCTACTGAGTATCCGAGTTTCACAGTTTGATCAGCTCTAGCTGGTGTGCTACAGTCCAAGGACACCATTTTTAGTAGCGGAACTTACCAAGGCGATTATCATCGAAATGATGATTTGACAGGACTGCAGCCAATCCACCAGTACTGCGGTACGTCATGAATTTGAAAGTGTTTTTCTATACTCGACGCTAGATCTTGCCTTCACGGGCATATTTGTCCTACTTAAGGTGAGCCACTATCAAAAGTCGCCACCACACGTACTATGCATGTACTGTTTGAACTTGGCATCGCTGTGGAAGCAGTGTCATGAAGTTCGACCAGAAGGGTCTAGTCCTAAGTCGACTGTACATTCGACATCCAAATTCGTTCCTGATGGGGCCCGAGCTTCGCCATTTGACAAATTTTCCGTTTCCTGTTCCGACCAACTGCCAACATCAGGTTATAATTTGCCATCTTGCGAGCTGCGTTCAATTGGATGTTTTCCATGTCACAGTGGCAATCACACTATCTTCAATCCACAGCTCACAAAGACGCCACTTATCACCGGTCCACAAAGATGTTGACCACTCCACCCGCCTTTTTAGATGGAACTCGCGTCTACCGCTTTGGCAGCTACAATCACAACCGTGCCATTGTAATCATGCTGTGGATGCTTGGATACTGGTGGATGTGGACAGAACGCTTTGACGGTGCTATAAATGCGCTCACAGATGCACCGAGTGCAAACTACTCTCGTTAATCGTCGAAGCCTTCTGCAATCAATATTATGGCCTACCCGTATCCCCTCGCATTCCCCGACCCACGGCAGCTCAATGCGTCATCGTACTCAGCACTTTCTGGTGCCCTCGAGCCTGCGTTGGCTCCGTCGGGCTACTCTGTCAGGCCGAACGCCACCGGATATGCTGATGTAGGTGGCCTCTCAGGACTATTGACGTACACCTAATGACAATTCGTTAGGGGATACCCATCTCCACATATCTACGTGCCCAACCATCACCAAACTCGACACTTTCGGCTGCTCTCGGTCCTGTACCTTTCCATTCGCAACACCATAATATTACGCCCCAAGCCAGCACGTCCAATGTAGGTGGACGCATCCAGGCACTTGTCAATTGACTTACGTGTATGATGTAGGCAATATATTCGTCTTCTCCTCATGCGCTTGGCTACGAAGAGTCGTCTGTAAACCTTCATTACCCATACCCCCAGAGGAACATCATACACCCCGCCAAATACCCAGTACAGATGCCGCCCACCTCGAACCAAACGTCATACAAAACCGTGATTCCTTCAGGATATCATCGGCTCTCGCTGTCAGCTTGCTTGGGCAAGGAAGACGCACGACCATCTTCGTGGAGTAGACTAGGACGTGAACATGCACCCATAAAATTCAACAGGAAGGGTGGAGGCAAGCCGTTTCGTGTTGACGAGCTCATCAAGACCGATGAAACGCCGGAGGTGGAAGGGGGGCTCGAGCAAGTGTTTAAGAATATCGGCGACCGGTATATCAAAGTCGTATTGACCGTAAGCACCAACACCCGGCGGCTCTTGACACTAATCTGATGGCCGTCTGTTTGCAGTGGCCTGGATATAGTAAATTTCCTGTGGAAAGACGGATATGCACCGAGAACGGAACTCTCACTAGGGATAAGTTGCTCATCATCTTGGCGAAGCATATCGAGGAGTTCATGCACTATGTCCACGTAAGTTCCACGTCTACACCTTTTTGTTAATACTGATCCAACTTGTGCAGCGCAAAGAAATAACCGTGGAAAAGGGGTACGAGAAGTATGAGCTCCTGTGGAGGCCGTCTGGGCTACCCAGCGTCTGGAGAGACTGTATGATCACTAGTCTTGCCCACAGATCAGGATCCTTGTGGGAGGTAGAACTTTATGTGAGGGTTTGATGCGGTGGATATATGCGTATCATTATTCTATAGTTATGTTTGTATAATGTGGCATAGTAAGCCCGGAGCTTGCTTGCGAGCGGGGTATCCTGTATAAAACTCCTTACGGTCACAGACTCGTTGAAGTGCGGGATGAACTCATGGATGGGAGTTGATATCCGAAGAATGCTTCGAAGGCTGCTTCTCAACGGAAACCTCAGCTGATAACCGAGATATCTCCGAGAACGCTGCCCTGAGCAGGTCGAGATCTGCGTCCAAACTTTCGGCCCGCGTCTTCATCTACAGAACCATGAGACCATGCAACAATACAACTTGGAAACATACCACAGCTATGGTATCGCTAGCAGCGATTAGCTCATGATGGTGGTTGTAAACCAGAGACTGCCTCTCGCTGTCAAGTTGTCGTATTTCTGAGCATAAATGAGAAGACATCTAGCACGATGTTTGCGCGGCACGAACCTGTAAGTAGATCATTTTCCCGCTTCAGCAAAGCAGGCAGAGAAGATGTGGTTATAAGTTGTTCATAATAGGATTTTGCGTCAAATGCTGTCGAGTCTTTAGCAGTACCGAGGGTGAGAACTGAGCTCTTCCATTTTTGACTTTCAAGACGCACCGAGATCCATAGGGTCGTTCGACCGCCCTGGCAAGGGTGGTGGTGGGCCTACTCCGAGGCCATAGTGCTTCCTTAAGAGATCTCTGGCGCGAGTCTTTGGAGGAGTTTTGGTACCAGACATTTGTCCGACACCAAGCGAGGATCGACGAGCAGTAGACGGAACTGGGGTTGAACTGCTTGGAGGAGAATTTGGTCGCAGCGGGGATGAAGCGACTCTAGGAACAGACTTGACGCGTTGAGATGTCGGTGATGACGGCGTTGATGGTCTGGACATGGCTGGTCACTGTACACATGAGGTGTCAGTGGTCTGCCGGGTGCATCATGGCGGTATTCGAGGTCTTGACCGCTTAGATGACGCGATCATGTGACTTTGTATAAGTGCTGCACATGTCGAGAATCACGACTTGCATTCATTCTGCGTTTATCGTCAACATTGAGCATAGCTACCTCAGATAACACTAGCATCTACCAGATAAGACATGGAGGATAGTACAACTGATTTGGTCGTCGCTGACAGTGAGGACGAAGAGGGCTTTCAACCTCTAGCTGACCAGAGCGGTCTCTTGAGCGGGGACCCATTTTCTACAGGCACTGCAAGCATTTCAGAGCGTCAGTAATCGCCCATATGTTGTGCTTTGGGCTAATCGAAGGTGGCTCTTGCAGGATCAGTCATCCAGACTGCCACATTTAGTACCAGTCCAGCTCGAACCCCCCAGCGAGCACCCGGATCCCCAGACATATCCAACGCGTCTCTGTTTACACCTCCTCCCGGGTACAAAGAGTCTGAGCTAACCAATATTTCTCCGTTACTTTCCCGAATCGATGAAACTCCCGCACCCAGGCCGAAGCCTCGTCCACGACCCATCCCGCGCAAGTCTCGGACTACGAGCTCCGTATTTGACGAGTTCGCCAACGAGGATGTATCTCGTACTTCTGGCTCACTCATTAGTCCCGCATCTGCATTTGCATCCAGTACCTCGGCTAGAGATAGCATCCACCCTCCAACCACATCCATTCTCAATGCTTCGTCAGAATTCATCGAGGACGTCAATCCTACTCTTAGCATTGCCGACCGCGCCAAGACACGCTCTAGGAAAACTCAGGCAAAGAAGCCAACTTACATTCCCGTCGACGTCGATGTAATTGAGCTCACGTCCGACTCCGACGCCGACGAGCTATCTCTCCAGCCTTCACGGAAGCGGTACAAGTCCCAAGACGAGCCCGTCAAGCCAAAACCAAAACCGAGGCCAAAGCCAAAACCTAAATCCAAGAAACCACCTTCGCCCAAGCTCGCGGAACCAGTCAATGCCGATACTCAGTCGCCCGAAACTGCAGCCCCACCTGTACCGCAGGAGCACCCTTTTCCATCTCCTACTACGGTGTCGCACCTTCCGTCTTCTCTTGCGCCTTTGCCTGACCTGTCTTCTCCACCCTCATCTCCATTTGTGATAAATCGCAAGCGGAAGCGGGCTCTGCCGCTTGAGCCTGACGTTCAAGCAGAAGACATGGATGTAGACAATCCAAACGGTTCATTGCCTTCTATTACAGAGCCTCCTCTGTTCTTTGCCCCATCTCCGTCCATTGTTCTGCCCATGGATGACAGCAATATGCTCGAAGAAGATACCAGGAGCACAAATGCCATCGCTACTGCGAGCAAGGGGACGAAGAAAAAGAACACCAAGCCGTCCACTAAGGCAAAGGGGAAGAAAGGTCGCAAGCAGGCTGACGAAGTCGAAGTCGACGAACTTGCTCAGAAATTCCCCCAGGATAGCGCAGCTACAGGTAACGATGATCTCGCAGAGGACGACTTCGTTGAGGAAGAGGCCCCGAAAGCTTCCAAGAAGAAGGCACCCCAAAAGCCCAAGACAAAACCGAAGGCAAAAGGCAAAGGCAAGGCGATTCTATCGGAAAGTGAGAATGAGGAGGAAGGCCCTCCTCGTTTGAAATCACCCATTCAATGCAACCGGTTACCTGAGGACGACGAATCCCTATGGGGCAGTCCCAAGAAGGATCCTTGCGACGCTGAAACAAGCAAGGTACTCCCCCTCGATAAAATTCACGGTTATTACTTGATGATAATCTTCGTTCGTCAAGGATCTACCACAAACTGCATGTGTCCCGCCAAAGCAGACTCCATCCGCCAGTCATTTGCGATCGCGTGCTTTCACCATCAAGCCCAAGTCGACTCCAATGTCAGAGCTCATCCGGCGTGTCAACTCGCAACCAAATTCACCGTTCTCAAATGGTCCTTCCTACTCGCCATTGGTCAAGTCATCGCGAACAATGCTTTCTCGGATTGCACCGCTTCATCCCAACCGACGGACCCCTCCGCCTCCCTTACCGAGACCTCCCCCACCGAAGAAGAGCAAGAAGCAAATCGAGATGGAAGAGCGTATCGAGGAGGAGTTGTCGGAGACTGTGGAGGGATGGTCGTGTATGACTGACGAAGAGAGGAGAAGTTTGCGAAGAGCACGAATTGATGCTGAGTTGGGCTATGAATGAATTATATTGCCGTTCTTGAGCGTGCCATTTTGATACAGATTGTATCATGCGACAGAACGTCGTTGTCGATGGATACAGGAAAACCAAGATCGACTTGCAGCGTTCGTAGCCGCACGAGAGGGAGGAAATATCTCATTATGATCAAAGAGTGTTCAGAGGTCTCCTGAGCTCCTCGACGGGTGGGAGATGCGAAAAGATCCCCGATGCTTCGCACTGCGGCATTGCGCAGCAAAGCTGCTCTCTAAGGCAGCTCAGTGATGACACGTATCGTAAGCTTCTTCAAGTTGAATTGAAGCAGTTCACGATACGTGTCGTCCTCCAACTGAAAATATTTCGTCGATACATAAGGCCCAGTCACCCCCAGTGAGACGCGAAGGAGGGCACAGCGCCAGACTTCAATATCTATTGGATCGCCTTGCCGAAGGCCACGAAACAGGCGAGCTCGCTGATTCTTACCATCACACAGTACTCTCACTCTAGGTCATTTGTTTAGAAATGTGATCTCAAGGCTGCTCAACTTGTAAGCGCGCCCGACTTGTCCGTACAGCATGCTTATCTATCTACAGGTTGCCTCGGGAGTTTACAATGGCAACACCGCTGATGCCATCAGCTAAATCTCCACCGGAACGGTGGCACCATCATG
>PVYJ01001008.1:0-39091 GCA_002995095.1 Rhizopogon sp. AM-2018a | reverse complement strand
AGAGAGCTTCTCGACAAGTAGAGGAACAGGGGAGACGAGGACGTAGTTGAGACGGGGGTTAAATGTATTCCGGGGGAAAGGTGGCGACCACGGGGAATAAAATATTTAGGAGGAGAGAGGGACAGGAACTGGCAAATGTCAGGACCTGTTGGGTTGGGGTAAAAAATGAGAAAGTGAAATATGAAGAAGTTGATTGTCGCCTCCGGCCACGTCAACTGTAACGGAGGGTGTGCTAGTATCTAAGGTCGCATCGACGCTAGTAAGTTGACATATATACCTAGATAGCATTACATAGATGCCGTATTTAGACTCGTTCCATGTGCGTACACCGGCCCCCTAAACGGGCAATCGCGCGAGGCACACAACACCCCGACGGAGGCACTCGGCACCGGCAAGTTCAAAAACGATCATTAGCCAAATTTGGCATCAGAACCTTCCATCCTTCTATTGCCCTGTTCTCGAGAAAGAATTCCTGTCACATAAACCTTGACAACTGTCTGTCGTTTTAGACTTGTCATTGACACTTCCAGACACTTCCTCACGCTCGTCGTCGCCTGTCGTCACCAGCTATCGCGGATAGCATCTCTGACGGCACTCGATATCTGCCAGTCTGTCACACAACCTGTGACGGTCTGTCAACCAACTTACCCATCACTGATCTCAACGGATGGAGAGAGAGCTGCCGCAAACACCCATTTGACGTTGTTACTAAAAAGACAACCGAACAAGGTTTGTTGGACTTCCCGGCAGAAGCTTCAGCCATGATTTTCATGGAGACACTGCGGACAATATGCCTACTTTTGGGTGCAATGAGTGTCGAGGGCGCGGGTATCAATCTGTCCCTCTGCGGTCCATGAGACACACGCCTCATCCTTGACCAGTAGCTCACATGACTTGATTTAAGGCCGCCCACGCACCTACTTGCACTGAAACATGCACTCAATCAAATCCACATCAATGTCACAAACCACTCGCTCCGCGCATTTCCTCGAGAACCTCATTTGCAACCTGATTTACATAAATGAGGCTACCCTCGGAAACGTACTACATAATCCCCGACTATTCCTATTTGAATACCGCGTGCTGGCACAGGGAGTCGAATGAAGGTGGACCTGAAACAATCTAATGAAGGCTCCTCGGGTCAAAATTCGAGGTTACTCCTGAATTCGTTATGGGAGCAATATGCCCTTATTTGGTGGCGAGCTTCGATGTGCCTCAGAAGGCGAACCGTCGATCACAAATTGGTACTACACCTCGATTGCTTCGAAACGTTCCGGATTCATCCTACACCATATTTTGGATCCAGCGAAACCAGGCGAAACCCCGGAACAGTAGGGAGCAGACGACCCTGGCTGAAAACGGCATGATGGCGCTACCGTTCGGTACCGAAGCCACACACACAAAAATAAGCACGACATAGGCACGCAACCGCACCCCCATTGGGCTACTTTTTCACCCTACTTACCGAGACATACCGTCACCTTGCCACCTTTGTGTTATTCGCCGAAATTTTGCATTTGCTAGTAAAGCCTATTCATTTGCGATACAAGGATCTTTTGCTTCCTCAGTTCTGCATGTTGTATTGGCAATTTTTCGATCCGCAGTCTTGACCGGAAACTCTTTCTAGCAAGATAAGATAGCGGGAATAAGGTCCAAGTCCTCATTCGTCAGAACAAAAGCAAAACGACCCAGAACAATCTATGCATCGTTCTGTCATCTAGAATTCGCAAATTGGTCCAAAAACACTACAAGATCTACCACAAAAGTAGTGGGAATCTTTCCTACGATATCATCGTCTAAGGTCCGACACCATGTCCATATCCTTTTGCAGCCAAGTTGCACAGCGCACGCCGAACCTCCTCTCCGCCAACTCTGCTCGTAGTATAGACTACTTTACTGAACTCGAATCCGTTGAACTGGCTTGCGGCACATATGGTGTATGCACCCATGTTATCGAAGCCAAGCCAGTCCCCGATTTGAAGTGCACTTGGCAATTCGACTGCCTTGCACACGCAGTCAATAGAGTCACACGTCGGCCCCCATACGCTGCAGAGGGACAAAGGCTCCGAAGAAGAGATGTGGAAGGATCCGTTAAGGGAAAGGACGTAGGGGTTCACGGTCTGGTGATCAAACATGATGCAGTTGAACGCGCCATACACGCCATCGTTGATATAGTCTGCGCCACCAAAATAAGTTAAGTGACGGGTGTAGTTGTATGAGAAGGGCATCCACGTACACATGACGCTTGGTTCGTCTGAAGTTGACTTGAGGTCCACGAACTCCGAAGAATTCTCGATCATCGGCGCCCTGCGTGCGATGATGTTGGCAGCAAGGCTAAATGCTCTGGACACATAAAAACGGCCAGGTTCCGCAATTAGCTTGATACCTTTTCGGTCAGGAAAGTAGTGATTGATGGCGTCGGTCAAAACAGATGCGGCTGCTTCAAATCGGGCATCTTCAAATCCACCGCCGACATCTAGCAGTGTGAATTGATAACCAGCTTGCGCCCCCATAATGAAGGAGTCACGGGCGCGCCTGATGGCATCTCCGTAGGTGGTTGGGTCATAGCATCCACTTCCAACATGGAAACTGACCCCAATAACGTCTAGCCCAAGCTCCTTAGCCTTCGATAGAAGGCTGGGAACAACCTCGAGGGGTGCACCAAATTTGATACCGAACCGACAGATACTTTTGGAATCATCCGCGAGAATACGGACGATAAGTTTAGCCTCCGGGTGCGCACGCGCAATTTTGTACAATTCATCGGCATTGTCGAACGTCATATTGTTAACACCGGCTTTCGCAGCGCTCCGCACGAAGGAAGTCGCTTTGCATGGGTTGGCAAAAATTATTCTGGAGGGATCGACACCACCGATACCGAGAACCTGGGAAATTTCCCCGTTGGATGCGCAGTCGAAGCCGGCCCCCAAAGCAGCAAGAAGCCTTAGAACGTATGGGTCCGGGTTGCACTTGACCGCTAGTACCGGGTCAGCAATGGGAATATGTCAAAGGCAGACGGGCAACAGACCGTAGTGCGGGACAATCTCTGGAAGATACTTCATCCATCGCTCATGTTGACGGAAGATTTGACTGAGATCAGCCACGAAAAAGGCACTTTCTGCATCAGCCTCGTTCGCCGCGACCCGCCTTGTGGCATCCATTATGCCCTTCCGAAGGTGGATTTCAGGATGTCCTCTGAAAAGTGGAGGAAGGGAAGAAAATATTTTTTCGTCATCAAACCGCCGGTTCTCTGCAGCAGCAGCATCGTCGATCGATGCTGGTGGCACCACGGGGTCATATGAAATATCTGAACTTCCTGAAATTTTTGAGAAGCTGCTTGAGATGAAGTGGTCGACTGGGTTCAAGGCAGCAAGGACTTCAACCGGAGACATCGAGGATGATGAATCTGCGAGATCGGATTCGTCGACAGCGGTGTTTTTTGTACAGCTGGTAGTGTGAATAGCTTGTGATCTTTTCAAAACCTCGAATTACCGAACCAGAACCGCCGGTCTCTGAGGAACCACGGGCTAGTACGGCAATAAAAAGGTTCTCTTCAGTAGGTGATGGGTTCCTCGCTCCCTGTCCAGCGAGGAAATAGCTTGAAGGGTAATAATAAAAAATGCAACAGAAAAGGAAACAGAAAGAAGAGTGGATCGACGAGTTGAGAAAATAGGACGAAAAGTGGGACCTGTCAAGGAGGTTCACCTGAACCGGGGCTTAAAATCAAGAGGGCCACCACAGCATGGAACTTTTAACTTACCACGAACGGAAGACCACCTGACAATGCGGTGGACAGTCAGTATTGGTTGATATTAGGAAGCGGATGAAATGGAGGACGTACTCGAGGGTCAACAGACGGAGATCACTGTTCCTTTCCTGATCAGTAATGATGACACCGAGAGTCTCTGAAGACGCTGTCACGACGGCTACAGAGAATAAATGCGATTTGCTGCTGGCAAGAAGGGTGAATTGCTGTTGGTCTGGAAAATTGGCAATGACTAGCCTGACACGAAATTTTGTGTATCGATTTAGCAAGACGGTTCCGGCCGGAGAATACCGGATTACGTAATGTTGTATATACGCCGTATAAGTAAGTGCCAGCCAGGGCTGAGGGAGACATTCAAGGTCATTCATTCTCCCAAGGCTCTGCGCGAGTCGGAGACCCGACGGCCACCGTGGTATATACGTCATGCACGTCATGTCCAACTGTAGCGCCCTCACGAACGGTTCCAATCTTTGGCCCCACGTTGATCGTCGCTCTCGAGTAACGTTGCCTGTCGGAGTCGCATAGACCCTCGCAACGAAGGTTAGGGCAATACTAGCTAAGACGTGATATGTTCCGAGTTGCGAGTCACTCGGCGAGTCAGTTCTGGCGATGATAATGCTGCGGATCACGCTATGTATCACTGCACCCAGATGCCAAGGTCTTTTTTGACACTCAATTCATGGAAATACTAAGCTGTGCACTAAATCACGAATGTACATTCCACCCATGACACATGATGACGAAACTACTTCTGCTCTGCCATCGGTAACAACTCATCGCGACTTAAGAATCAGATCGATGTAAGTGTTGATTGTTTCTCTACGACCCACAGCCAATTTCCTGTGACAGTACCGGAGCATGCTGACAATATCACTGCTAGCGCTCGGATCCTAAGTGTCATCATGCAAAGCTCTCAGGGCCTGGCCTGCCTACAGAAGTAGAATGGAAACGGTCAGGGTACCCGAAATGAGGGCACATTCATTTGGTCGCAAAAATTCCTTCGTTGATTAACATAGGATTGTGTGCGTTTATTCTAGGAACTTACTTTGCTTCTCCTCACTGCACCGTTCAAAGGCACGTCCGGAAGAAATGAAACTCGTTCTGGAACCTCAGAAAGTTAGCGGGTCACTTGTGGACATTCGCCAGCCTCAATGACCCTATTGACGATATCGACACTTTTGTTTTTGGTGCGGCTGAGGGCGCGGTATCATACTGCTGTGCATTTTGAAAGGCAACCCCTTTGTCCCGTATGTATGTGAGACATTGACTGAAATGCTGCGGCAACTGTTGGGTCAACCATTTTGGTATGTTCGTGCCTTCAAGATGGTTTGCGCTTGCCGGCCCAGGCGCAGTTCAGGCATCTGTAAGACCCTGACCCTCGTCGGTACTGCGTACGGAAACTTTTTTTTTTGTAAACTTGCGACATGCATCATGGGGCAGTCCATTTCTACATCTCATTCGAGATCTTCTACGTGACATGATTGTATAGATAGGTTTTCATTTGCGAAAAATCTATAGAGGAAATTGCTCCCCTTCGATACTGTCGTATAACCCTATAACGAAGAATTAAGAACAGAATCTCCATGCTGGTGTTGAGTAATATAATGACCCTCCTCCATCTCCTTCGAGGATTCCATCAACTCTTCACGTCGCATAGATGAGTTTTCATTTGCGCTGTTAACGCACTCCTCAACCTTACGGAAGGAATGGCGCACTTTGGTAACATTGGTCGGTTGCCGTTCAACCCCTGGCTCACTTCCCACACCGTATAGTTCTTATTCCTCAACTCATGTTTGCGATCTAAATTTTGAACGAAGTCGAAGAAATGATACACAATAAGTTTGAATATGCAAGGCATCTGTTGCGCTAGTATCTCAGTCGATTGGGTCTGGGCCGCACAATTTTTGACGGTCGCGGAGCATGTTAAGATTCTTTAAGGAACCTAGATTCCTAGACCCTGGAATCGACTGGAATCCCAAAGCAGGATATAAACGCACAGGTGTGATGCTTTCCGTCGAAGGCGCTTCACCGCGTGTTGTTGTCACCTTGGTCTCGGGCGTTATGGATCTGTATAGATCTCGCTTCTTCCCTTTATTGGCGGAACGCGAGGTAGTTAAAGATAAGTTTCTCCCCACGATTATACAACTTACTCCCTCCTCGGCGAGCTGTCATTCCAGGGCACCGTGAGCTCCGAGTCCTTGTTTACACATTTCCCATTTGGCAGGTGATGGCATCCGTCCTGAAACGATGTCATGTCATGATATAAATTCAATGACCTTCTATTTGGGAACGTTCCCATGACCCCTCTATATCTGGTCCTCGTGCAATATGGTATGTACATGCATACATTGTTAGAAAGCTCTGTTGACACCGAACCTTGATTCTGACATGTACATAACAAGTAGTCTTCCTGCTAGCTCACATCATTTCCTGTTTCCCTCATCTTCGGTGTCGTGCTAGGGTATATATGTGCATGCACTGCCAAAATGGAGTTTGTTCTTACAAATGACTTCAGAAGCCGGATCGTTTTCCTCACAAGCTTCGAGCCTCGAGAAGCGAACGTACTGGCGTCATAGCCCCAGAATCCCCATTCAGTGTTATTTCCAAAAGTAATCTTATCAAGCAAACGGACCGATCCATATGCTTTTTAGGTTTGCAAAAAGGGCCGATGATGTGAACTTCGCAAGAATCCGTCCGGAGCGAACCTGTCGCTTTAGAGAATGTGCAACGAGGGGGAGGAAATACTTCGGTTCGTTGTCTCCAGGGAGCCCAGCTGTCGTGGGGTGGCGTCGAAGTCATCTGGCAAGGTATAGTATTATTCCGGCATGTATGTCGGTCTCCGTTGGAAATTCCTACGGCGATGAAATCACAGTTAAGGGGGGTAACTACTATCCGGGTATACTGCGCGGGGCCCAGTGATCGAGACCTGATTGCTCGTACACAATGCACATAACGTGGTTGAGGTGGTCCCTCGTACGCCGTAAGGTCGTGGTACTCAGTCGTATATTTGCCACTCCTTTGTCCACCATGATGTACGGAAGTGTGACAGGCAAATGGAACATTCCATGGTGCCAAGCAACACTAACGAAGCAAGGGGTCTCCCAGGACATTCCGTAAAGATGATAAGGGGAAGCGGATACCACGCATTCCGCATGCACTCAATATTGGTGAACATAGCGACTGCAGAAAAATACTTTTGACTTTGTATAATCATTCGGGACTCGGCAAAATAGGTATCGACAATCCTTAGCGAGGATTTGCCCAAGGAACGCGAGTATCCGCGGACGCAAGTACGCCTCGCGATGTCAGCGGCGCGTGACGCTGAGCGACGTCGACGTCCCATTCCATCAGACCGCCCAGGGGTAAATGCTGAACTACTACCCTCTTGCCTAGGACTTCTGCCTAGGGTTGATTCAATCATAAAGTCAGGTGGATGGAATGAAGGGTCATCACCTCGTACATCTTGAATAATCCACTGTTGACCTTCCCCCAATTGGGAACCCCAACGGCAATTGAGTGAAGCTGAGACGAATGCTCGAAAAACGGGCCATGTTTGACTTGATAGATCCGCATGATGGACATGAAATATAGATTGCTTTGGGGAAGCGGGGGATTTAGGACGGAAGCTACAGTAATATCCGTCTGATCTGTGTGGTGAGACAATTAAGA
Organism: Rhizopogon sp. AM-2018a; assembly: GCA_002995095.1. NCBI lineage: Eukaryota > Fungi > Basidiomycota > Agaricomycetes > Boletales > Rhizopogonaceae > Rhizopogon > Rhizopogon sp. AM-2018a. The sequence goes on along the minus strand of PVYJ01001008.1, from coordinate 31,656 downwards.
GAATGGATAAAACAAGAAAGTGAATTATCATGCCTCGTAATTGTCCGCTTCCAAAGATATAGCCAAGGAAGCTGTAATCGTCGAGACCCCACACGCCATGGCTCCCAGCAGGCTCCAATTTATAAACATCTTGGATTTGCCAGCAGAGCTGGAGATAGCGAACGAAAACGCTGAGGACCAGGTGTCGTTCTTCATCTGGCACAGGTTTGAAAAATCCTACCAGGGTCAGACAAAGGAGGAATATAGTAAATGATGTTTCATGACCAGTCCCGTAGTCCATCCTCAGGAAGGACCCAAATGACGTGAGGAAGTACGGTTTCAAATATGGAGAAGCAGTGGTAAACTCCTCGCCGAGCAAATTTGCAAGAAGTTCGTCAGAACGCTAAAAGATAGTCATCGGAGTGAGAGACGCGGTCAAACACGCCCGATGGACTCGCCTCTTCTAGACGAGTTCCCCAGGAACGGAATGCAAGATTTCCAAAGCGTTGAGGAGTCTGAAGCGGCGGAATTTCATCAACCCAATCGCTCAATATTTGTAGGAGAGCGAGTATACGGTCAATTTCCTGCGAGGTTTGTGAATTAAATAATGGCAGTACAATCACGATTGCAGACCTGACTCGGTTTTGGAAGGTTCGCTAGCGGAAGCATATAGCCAACCACCGATTCACTCAGTCGGTGCAGGAACAGCAAGTAGTCTGCATATCCTCTCGTGGACTTCCAAACCTCGACATCTTCGTCACTTCGTATTTTCAATTCCGGCGTAGCCTGACGAATGGGTAGTTCAACCTGTCTCAGTGGCCCAAGCCTCGTCTGCGGTGGCATATCAACAGAGTGTTAGTGGACTTGAAGCCAGTCAATTGCACTGTGGACTCAGATAGTACTTGAAGTATCGCACGTTGCCAAACTCACGTATCCACAGGTTTATTACGTAATACGCGTTTCTCACCTGACACGTTCTCGTCCGTGAACGCGACGAAGCTTTTGAGCTCCTGACTCATTGACTCAGACTGTGACTGCAACTCAGGTATAAAAACCCCTACACAGGAAGAACTCGCGTCTACTTAACAATGCCCCCGTTTGACGACTGGAACATCATCGACGAGGAAGAAGAGGAGCTACAGGACGCTTCAGTGAGTGCTGCCTCCTGAGTTGACCGCCACCCAACAAGCTCACAATATTTCCTCGTAGTTTTTTGAAGGGAAACGCGATGTTATTCTCTTTTGTATCGATTGTTCCGAGTCCATGCATGAGCTTCGAGACGACCCTAATTACGAAGACGTCAAGACATCTCACATCTTCGCTGCCCTCGAAGCAGCTGTGCAGATTCAGAAAAAGAAAGTTATAGTGGGCCCAAATGATTCTACTGGCATCGTACTATTCAACACAGTGAGACCTACCCTATCGCACGATGAGTTTACGTTCACATGCGGCCATGGAAGACTCGTTCTTCTGAGGCAAAAAATCATGCAACAGAAATCAAGAAGAACTCCTTCGTATATCAAACCATTGCTCCCATAAGTGCCCCAGCCATTCAAGAACTAATTCAACTGTTGGATGGTTTGTCATGTTGATTGTCATGTAGCACGACAAGCTCAATAATTCACTCTAAGCTGCTCGAGAAGATCCAGAACTGCTCAGGTCCACATTTCCTCCACTGACAGGAAAGAAAATGCCTATGGGTGATATATTTACAAGCTGCAACTGGGTTTTGCGGGACGGGTGAACATCACGCACTTCAGTAAACAAGTATAATCCTTACGCTCTTCCTTCAGAGCACCAAAGACAGCTTCAAAGCGCGTCTTTTTGATTACAGATGATGACAATCCACATCCAGGAAGCAAGCAGCTCCTTACTTCTGCTCGAACCACCCTTCTAGTTTGTCTATCTCCATGAAAGCGTGCCGGCGTTAATCCTAGTTTCAAGGATTTGACACAATCAGGGGCTCAAGTCGAGCCGTTCTTTATTGCCACACCAGAGAAACCATTCGACCCGTCCAAATTCTACTCCGTGCGCAGCATCAGCCTTTTAAGTCTCATGGTTGGCTGATGGCACCCCGAAGTCTATTTTGGTGCCCAATGTATTGGACGACGACGACGAAGACACTGGTGTTCTTCCTGAATCCATCTCCATCACGCGTATCGATGATCTTCTCTCTCAGATGCGCTTTCATGAGGTGCCAAAACGTGCCATCTTCAGCATCCCGTTCCGATTAGCAGACGGATTTGTGATTGGGGTAAAAGGGTTAGTTGCTTATTTTCCTGTTAGGTTAATAGACTTCGACATTCTTGCTGCAGTTATGGGCTGGTCACAGAACAGAAGAAAGGCTTATACAAATACTTCGTTGACCTTGGTGATCGGATGGAAGTGGCAAACAGCCGTACAGTATATCTTGACGAGGTTCTGCGTTGATACCACGTCGTATGCCATTACTGACCATTTTTATGACAGGATCACCAAGCGGAATTTGACAAAACCAAGATCGTCTATGGGATGTCTCTTGGTGCCCCTGTTGTCGAAGATGGTAGCGACGAGGAAGGAGAAGGAATTGAGAACGTTTCTCGAACTGTTCCATTTGGAAAACGGGTATGCATCCTTAGTTTTTTTGGTTTAGTACTGACATCGCGTAGCCTTTTTATACTGCAGACGAGATCAGGTCTTTCCGTACGCTGGACCTCGAACCAGGTGTGTTATGATTATCAGGGTAGTTGTCTCTACATTGAAGACCAATAGGCATCAAACTACTTGGGTTCAAGGATCGCGAAGAGCTAGTGTTTGAGGATAACGTCAAGCATTCTGTATTTATTCATCCCGACGAACTAGTGCGTCTGCGTCCCATTCTTAGCTCTCGAAATAAATTGTCAATGCAGAAATACTCGGGAAGCAAGCGCACATTCACGGCCCTCCTGAAGAAGATGATAGAGAAGAAAAAGCTTGGTCTCGCCCTAGCTCTCACAAGACGCAACGCTGCTCCAATATTCTGTGCGATACTTCCGCAAGTAAGCTTCAGATCTACTTGTTTATCGTGTGCCAATTGTGTCTTTGTTCAACTAGGCAGAAAGCGGCGATGATGGGGAATGGAAAGAGCCCGCAGGTTTCCATTTGATTCCGTTGCCATTCGCCGATGATATTAGAGCGGCTCCACTAGATGACGCATTCCGAGGTATGCCAAGGTTGCCTTGAATTTCACAGCTGAATTGTGTGGTATACAGCTCCGGATGAGGTCAAGGATGCTGCACGGGCATGGATAGACAAACTCTGTGTCAAGAACGGTGCATATCCACCAGATTCCTACCCTAATCCTGGTTAGTAAAACATTCTTATCGAGACACCCGCCAACCCTGATTTGTGCTTGTAGCCCTTGCCTATCACAATGCTCAGTTACAAGCAAGTGCCTTCCGTGAGGAGTTTGATCCGGAAGCTTTCGAGGATCTTACGCGTCCTAAGTATGATATGATTCACAAGGTGAGTGGACATTCTTCTCAGGCACAGGTTCTCCTAGCTCATTTTGCACCAGCGCGCCGGGAACCTTATGAAGGAGTGGAAGAGGGCTCTTGTGAACGACGAATCCGCGAATGCAGTGGTCGTGACGACAGGAACCAAAAGAAAGGCTGTACGAGCATTTGTTAGTGTGAGATACTCTGCTGATCATGCTGTGCAGGACATATCAGTTGACGAGGCGGAAATCCGCAGTAAACACGAGGCTGGCGCTTTGGGCAAGGTGAGTGCTTTAAATAACGATCCGACGCACGGTCCTGACATCGCCGCAGCTCCGCGTGGACCAGCTTAAGGTATGATTAGGTTGTCCCTCACGTAGTTTCATCTCGCTAATTTCATCTTAGGAGTTTCTCAAGAGCAAGAGCCAGCCGGTGTCGGGCAAAAAGGCTGAGCTTGTTGAGCGTGTTGCGGATTGGCTGGACTCTCACTGAGCGTTTCACATGTTTTGGACCGATTAGAAGGAGGACAGCTCTTTCTTATTTCCGTGCACCTGCGTTAAGAAACTTGTTCTCAAATGCCTGTATTAATGTACTTGTACTACATGTTGATCTCGTATAGGTCGGGGTTGACCTCTTCGATGGCGTTGGCGCCGGTTAACTCCGATAACGCAATTTCTAATCAAAGTCAGCACTCTCAATAATCCGCAATTCTATCATCATAGCTTCCAAGGATCGGTAACTAGCTAGCTCATCCTCGCTTCGCCGCACAGAGAAGTCTGCAATTGCCTCGGACAGACCCAGCCATCGACGCGATAGCATTGAGATGTCCACACAGGAGAATCTCGTTAACATCTTGTCCACAACACAATTTCAAGGATTGCTGTCAAATGATCTCAAACGTATATCACTAATATACTTCTGGACGCCTTGGGCTGCGCCATGCGAGCAAATGAATCAAGTTGTCGAAGGGCTCGCCAAGGCATACTCGAAGCTCCTCACTCTCAGGGCAAGTAACCATAGGACTGTATCATGCACCACAAGACTGACAACATAACGACAGGTGGAGGCAGAAGAGCAAGCCGACATATCAGAATCATTTAACATCAATTCTGTCCCGACATGCTTAGTTATTCAGGTGAGCATGCGAGAGATCTCCTTCCCTCAACCAGTGATCAAGCGATGTCAAGGGCCATGCTCTGCTCGACCGGATCGAAGGCGGAGATGCGACCCGGCTTACAAAAACGATCGAGAAGTATTTGGGAAGCAAATCCCAGTCAGTGACATCCCAACCTCCGGTCCCTTCTCCATCTTCCGAGACGGAAGAACAATTGCAAGCCCGCATGCATAATATCATGAAGCAAAGCAAGGTGGTCTTGTTCATGAAAGGGGAGCCAGATACACCTCGATGCGGCTTTTCCAGGACTGCCGTAGCATTGTTGAGGGAGAAAAATGTTGTATTCAGCCATTTTGATATTCTCAGCGACGAGACAGTGCGGCAAGGTGAGTTTACGTAGGTTTTGAGTGACGGTCTATTGATTATATTCCCTCGGACAGGTCTAAAGAAGCTGAACGATTGGCCTACTTACCCACAGTTCATAGTCGACGGCGAATTTGTAGGAGGATTAGACGTGGTGAAGGAGATGAAAGAATCAGGGGAATTCGATGATGTTTTCTTTGTCTGACTAGTGCCACCATGGCTGACATGTACTCTTAATAAAGGTCTGATTCTTGAGCAGATGCTCGCCAATACCGTCTTGCTTCTATGCAATACAAGTGGCTATAATATTGAAGATATTTTGTGATGTAAGCACATGGTTCGAATCTTAACATCCAGGTACGCCGGACGTGCGAGATAGTTCATACACTCACAACAGGGGCGTCCAGGAGGGGATCGCTTCTCTGGTGAACATCAGGCTGGGCCAATCTCCTCGGTCAAATCAAGAATGGTTAATAAAAACCCACTTTCGCAATTTGATTTCATTTGTACTGCATGCAAGGCATCGGTGGACAATATACGCCGCATAGGTGGTGGCCTCGTGTTAAGGTCACACGTTTCTGATTTATCTCTGCAGACATACTGGAAGGAATTTCAGCTCGCATAGGTGAAAGTGTCGCAATTTGGTCTGGCGACGTATCGCCAAACGAAGAGAGCCAAATGGAAGGATCCGATTGGTTCCTGAGGTCATCTTCCGTCAGGTTAGCAGGTATGTGTGGATTTTTGGGACGTGTCTCTGTTCTTCCTCATGCTGTCAAATGATTCGCTCGGTACTAATTTAGACCCTGTGCCACCGTTAATATCGATCATTGCTTGCCAAGAATGTTCAGGGCCTGTGGAGCGACGTTATCGTGAGTTAATTATTAATCGAACATCCGTTGTCCTCGAGGCATTTTCCGGGATCAGAGGCTTCGAAAGTGCGACACATCGTTATCTGGAGATGAAGTCATAGTCTTAGAGTGCGCTAGCTGGAGCGAACATCCAACAAGAAATACAGGTGGCCATTAAAAGAGCTTGCCATGAGGATAACAAGCAAAAGTTTGTTTCTTTGTTTCCATGGACGTTGTCGAACGGGTATTCATTGAAGGGAAAATCAAGATACGAATTTATTTGGCGCTTGCAGACGGGTTCACTATAAGCGGCCGCGTGACGTCATGAATATCTGATCGACAAATAGAGACAAATAAACGATATGTAATTCTCTCTGCCGTGCGTCCATTTATTTACATAAATAAGTACTTCACGGCGTTCACATTATTTCTTTGGACTGTCTCGCTCTCGTTATTGCCATGACCCGTATTCCCAACGACCAGAGTCATCATCATCAAAGTCCTCCATGCCTCGCTTGCCGTGTCCTTTTACTCCTGGACGTGCAAGTCAATATGCTCAGATACCCAGCCGACGGCGGCGTTCCATCCTCTGAGAACGTTCTTCGGAACATTGAGGACATTGTTGACCGCGCTCGCTCAGCAAATCAGCCACCTCGTATCATTCATGTTCGCAACTGCGGAGAACCTGGTGAGCCAGATGCACCACATTCCCCCGGCTGGCAGCTCGTTTTTCCCCCACTTTCACACGAGTTTGTCGTCGATAAGTTTAAAAATAACGCATTTGCTGGAACAAAACTCGCAGACCTCGTCCCGCGCGACGCTGAACTCATCGTCGTCGGCATGCAAAGCGATTACTGTGTGCGTGCGACTTGTAGCGCAGCATTGGATAGAGGAAACAACGTCATATTAATCAAGGAGGCACATGCTACCTACGATCGCATCGAAGTGTGGAACGGTGGCATAGTTACACGGGCCCACGACGTGGAGTTGGAGATAGAAGCAGAATTAGAGGAAGCTGGGGTCAGTCTGTTGTGTATGTCAGATGCGCCGCACTTGTTCAGTGATCGGTAACACGCTCTTCGAGGCCGAGCGGTGAGAAATCACTCCCGTTCCTTTCCTACCACCCTCGCTGTGAGTTTTTCTCTTGTCATGCCTCGTTGCACCTAATCCAGGAGTGCTAATTACTAATACCTTGAAGCTTACTTATTCAGTTGTTACTTCCCGCTTAGAAGTCCTACATATGCATTGCGCTTTTGTGGTTTTGGAGCCGTTACTTAACGTGAGAGGTTCTTGGGGTCACTTAGTACATACCCAGTAACCTGGCTATGTATCGTAACGTACTTAATGTCACGTGATTACAGAGAACGGTCGTGCTTTTTACTCCGCATTAAATATCATCACGGGCTTCAAGCTTCAGCCATCATGACCACATCAGCCCAAGTTGATCCATACAAGTCATTAGCCCTTGGATCGGTATTTTCATTATCAATTCAAAGCTGGTGTCCGGTTGACCTTATTATCAGAACCAGCGAGTGAAGCTCAACACCGACGCACCATTCACGCCAACATATGTTCAGTCGTCACTCACACAATCAGGAGATCCACAGGGTATATACGCAAGTCGTGTTAAGAATAAACACATTGTCCTAGAAAACCCTGCCCGCACGAGTAGGGCACAGAAGGAACGTGAGGCGAAGAAAGCAAGAAGGGGATTGGAAAAGAAAAATAGACAAAGCACTACATTAGGACGGAGATCCATAGGCGCGAAAGGTCTCTGGGAGCTCGAGAACGGGACAGAAAAGTGAGTATTGGAAGTTGCGTGCTGTATACGCTCCTGTTTATCATCCCTTTATCATTCCATCAAGGTTTGATCTATTCCTCCCACTCCATCAGCTGTGGATGGGATACATGTCTGAACTTTTGGGGCTTTCACCTACAGCTTCCGTCCCGGCCACCGAAACAATGCCAAATGCATCATCGATGCACGCAAAGTTGGTGAAAGCCGACTTCCACGGCTCTATATTGACTGGTATGCAACTTCTGTTTATGTGTGTATACTCTCAACTTTTGTCAATTCTAAGTCCGTCAGAGTAAGAACCCTTGTTTGGTCGGCCTGTCTGGTATCGTGATCCACGAAACCGAGAACGCCTTCAAAGTAATTACTCGTACAGACAAACTCAAACGTGAATCGTCCCATTTCTTGTCTTTTGGTGTAGGTCTAACGCAAAACTCTAGTAATTCCAAAACAGAACTCAATATTTACGTTGGCGGTCCCCCTATACTCTACATTGCCTCAAACGCAATTCGAGCCAACTCAAGCTGTGAGCTCCGCGCTGAGCGGTCAGTGTTCAGGGACTGTCTTGGATGTTCCGCATATCACCTTCGACCTGTACGGAAATCAGTTCTGTTTTCGATCTGCGGATCGTGCGGGTCGGAAGTTCAAGGCCAAGGAAACAATCGAGTTATAAACCACTCCAGGCTTGAAAAAACAGGCATTTCATAATCGTCTATAACTGGCTACCTCCGTGCTTCGTCCGCCCTATGTACGCCTACTGCATCAGTCTTCCAGTACATTGTCAGCCAGATCCAGCCTGGTATACCTTTCCCCAAGCGAGTTCCTGGAATCTGTGAAAGCGTGTCGAATTAGGATGGGTAGCAAGCAGATGATGGACAGGCATACTTGTCGTACAACGATAATGCACCCGCAGCAGCTATGCCACGAAGGATATTTGCACCTGCTCCCGCTTTTATCGTGCGTGTCAGACAGTCAACAGTACCATTGCACTTATTTGACCCACCGAACATTGACCTTACACCCTCTTTGGCCATAATCTGCCTTCCAGCGTCAATAAAGGACTTGTATTGTACCTACACCCATTAGTAGATCGAGACGTGTTTGGTATATATCCCTACCTTTTCCCCGGAGGTCATCATCATTCGTCTCCTAATGGTGTCAAACGGGTATGAAGCCAATGCCGCTCCCTGGAAGGTTTATGTTCAGTGCGCCATCTTGCCATCGTAAGCTGTGCGACTCACCGTTGTGCATATCCAACCCACAGCAAAAGATGCAGCGAAGTTCCCGCGAAGATTTCCCACTAGAAACGTATCTCTAATTGTGTCGTATCCTCCGAAGCTATGCAAAGCATTAGTCTCATGAATGCAGGTGCAAAAAATACGCACGCACTAAAGACCTCGGTACACGCAGATGCCAACAACACTGGGCACGAATCCTCTGTACAGGCCGACAACTCCATCGGAACGGAAAGTCTGTCTGTATACGTCGACCAAGCCGGAAAACTGACGTTGCCCCCCTTTAGCGGCGCTTCTGCCATCCGCGGATAATCGCGTGCGGGCACTGCGTCGTTGCGGTATCAATGCCTGCTCACATTCCATGACATTATAGACCCACTAATCAAGTGAATACACGAAGACAGAAGACGATGCTCCAGCAGCTGCTCCACTGGCCACGTTTCCTGACAAATTGTTCGTGTCATTCATAAATGCACAACGAAATACTGCTTACCGACAACCCATAAACCAAAATGTTCGGATTTTTTGAAACCGAACATTTGTTTGAAGGTATCCTTGAACGCAAAGTTCAGGGCCTGGGTAGGGAAGTACCTGAGCACGTTTGTCCCATTACCCCTCCACACTTGTCCCTGTTCAGAAACAACGGACTGCTACACTATGAATTTGACAGCGCACAGCTAATAGCCCCTTCTTCTGAGACGGTCCGTTTGAAGCAGTCGGAAATGCCCTTATAGGGTCGGTCAAGCCTTCCGGAGGCAATCATAGCTCCTTGGTTCTGTATAAGAAGTTTCACGCGTTCAATGGGTGCGGCTATAGTCTTTGATATAGCAGCTGCGGTGCCTCCCATCATGAAGTCGACTGATGCCAGCCCCGTGGTTGAGTCAGTGAGGGATATACGCATGACTGAAATGGCATACCGAAGAAAGTGCTGGTATCGGTGGGCTTGGCGCTCGTCATGTTGATAAAAACTTGGAATCCAGTGAAGAGAAACAACAGTGGTGAGCACTATCACCCGGCATGGGTGAACTTATATGTTCTAGCTCAAACGCTGCGGAATGATACGGGAGAGGTAGGACTAACATAGTACATGCTCCATGAGGGCGATGCACCTCTATCGCAGACTCGTTGCCAATGCCGTAGTCCGTATTTCCCCGAGTTAGCTGCAGATGCATCATAGTGCGTCATTCACGTTCGGACGAAAAGTGAGTATCGTATTCAGAGGTATTGAGTTCGAGTTCATGTGAAATGAGACATGAAGTCACGGTGATATACTACTAGGTAGTGTCTTCCAAGATCTTTAAATAAGTGTCCTCATTTATCCCCTCCTTCGGTCAAATGCTGCTGGCGTTTTTGTTCATGCATGATCATGAAATGCGGTTACAGCGATATATTCTGCGTATATAATCGAACGAAAATGAGAGGCCTCTCAAATATACAGCTAGACTATGTAAACTCTTCAAAATCTATATAACAAATAAGTGATGTGACGAAAAAAAGAATAAAATGTATGAAGTTTGAGCGAAGAGATGCGATGGGGTGTTGCATGCAGAGTACAAATGTGGGTATGATATATGTACATCCGCGAAACAAAAACTTCGGGGCATAATATTTGCTGGTAGTGATGAAAATGATATCCTGCATGATCTGCAGAGCCTGTCAATGTGGAATGAGCGCCGAGAAACAGTGCGACAGTTCCCAGAAAGACGTACTGGGACCCAATAATATGATATGTTTACCTATACCATGTCCGCAGGAGGCGCTTAAGCTACTACGCAATAGGAGCCGCCGCTGCTGCTACTGGATTCCTCTTCTACTGGCACGGAGGTAATAAATGATGATTCTTCAACCTGAGAGGTCGTGAAGAATGCGGTGATAGTGGTAAAGGTATCCATTGGTTATGAAGGGAGGATGACTTTTGAAGAGGAGACTCCGAGAAAATAGGCACAGTTGATGAAGGTCAAAGACGGGCGATTGAAACCTGGAGAATATAAGCGAATTATCATGACATTTTTATACATTCCAAGTCCTAAGTCACGACAACAGGCAAAGTTTGCGTGCACGTACAAAGTTCATCGGAAGCGTTGGAGAAGGTCCGGTCTAATTGTTTGAGCTGTCTGATGTTCATTTCACGTTCCGTGACAGCATAAACAACTTAGGCGGTCGAAGGGGATGTGTGAGCCTATCAGTACAAAAACAATAAGATAAGATTGAAGCCTGGTAGATGGAGGGAGCCGATGATAAATCGAATCAATGTTGACAATAAGGTGGTATCGAGCGTAGTCCAAAAAAGGAAGTGGGACGCCAAAACAAAAAGCGCATGTCGTTGCTTGGTCGTTGCACACCATAGACATAATACCACGTTAGTGAGATTATCGTCTCAGACGACATGCAGCATCCTACTGTCCTGAACCTGATGCTGCAATGTTGATGGAACGTGGTAGACTGAAGATCATCATGATGGCACGGGACTGCGCACACCATGCTGGAAATTCCTGGAATTATATCATTTGCGCAATGCCTGTCGTCGGGCCGTATACTCCAAACTTCAGAGTTCAGCGACCTGTGGACCGAGGTCCACAAAATCTTGTTAGCAAGCTCCATCCCGGCGGGTATGTGTGCCGCACGCGATATATTAACTATTCAGATCTCGGATGAACCTGCACATTTTATCTCCTTCCGGGACAGCCCCAGATCCTGCATTCGAGTTACGATGCCTTGGCAAGCTGAGAGTCGAGAGCTTGAGGCGAGTATTTGATTGTAGCTGTATTATTTAATGAACCCTCAGAATACTTTTTCCATCTATCTACATAACATTAACTTTCCGACAAATTACATGTAACTTAAGTATGTACGACAAAACACAAGACAATAAAGGAGGTGATTGATTGGTTCCTGATAACTTACGTCGTGGAAAACACTCTCTCAGTGCTTGTCCAGCTCTTCAGTAAATTTGCTTTCCGCTGGTGCAGGACCAGCGTCACTACTTTTGGGCATAGGGACACTTTCATCGTGCTCACTAGGAGCTTCGCCCTCAGCATCAGACACACTATCGCCATGTGCAGGTCGTCCTTCAGGTGCCTTCTCCTGTTGACGCTTGCTTCGATATGAATCATCACGGCTCACCAACGACGCTCGCTTTTCTGGCTAAGCAAAGAATCATCGGTACATGTATGAGAAAAAAAATCAAGACACTTACCGTGTAGCCATTCTGACGAGCCTCGAAGGAAGAATTCCTACGACGGTTGGAGTATGAAGGTGGTGCCTTATCTTCGTCAGCGTCGACCACAGCATCCTGATACAGGTCCTCGTCCTCATCCTCATCCTCCTCTTCCTCTTCCACGCTAGACCCATCCTCGTCATCCTCTTCTTCGCTGACATATCCAGCAGCACGAACCGCGGCCTCGACTGGACCCCCGCGGTCCATTTGCTCGCTAGCGACGAGATAACGGGCGCATAGCATTCTAATGTCATTCCACCATTCCATCATGTCCTCGCGACTACGAGAACGGAATGACCAAGCATGTTGACCGTTCCTTATGGGCAATTTGAACGAGCCATGTTTAATGGTACCGGTGCCGTCTTTGCGACCCTCGATATGGAACTTGTGAGATCTTGCAGACGCCGTCGATGGAGGGCCTAGCGTACACGCCGGAAGGAATAATGAGAATACTGGCGTCTGACTGCCTGATTGAGATGGATCGGATGATGCAAACTCGTGTAAGAATCCTGCGGCAGTGAGAACGTAATAGGCCTCGCGATAAGTTCTCGTAAACCTTTTCTTGCGTTCGAGATGTCCAGTATGCACGGGTATAACAGAGGCATCTTCTTTGGAAGGATACAAGATGGTTTCTGGATTTCGCAAAGGGGTCTCTGGATCGAGGAGGTGATCAGATCTGGCTGAAAATGCTATCCACTCCCGGTCAGGCGTAAGCGAGACCATATTTTGACCCATAGTATGCCAAGTATCTTGCACTGAGTTAGTCATACGAGATCGCCACTCGTCATAAGTTTGCCACGCAGACTGAATGGCGCGTACGATTCCTTCCTCGAAGTGTGCAGAGTTTTGCTGCATGATGATGATGGATTTCTGAAGAGCATTTTCTTCATGGACCTGCTTCTGCAATTGCCTCATGACGGCTATATTAGAGACATAACTGCGAGATGTCAAAGAGTGCCTTTCATCGCATGAAGCCTTGTACTCACGGATCGCTTTTATTCGTGACGCTCATTGGGGTGTTCTTGAAAATGCTGACGCTCGTTGCAAGTTCGCCAATCATTCTTCCGGATAGTTCTCGTTCCTTGGCAACGCTAGTGGCCAATTTGCCCGTATCGTTTTGGACATTCTGGACGAACTTTGGTTGACTATGCAAAATAGTTGATCAGAGTACCCACCTTTATGTGCGCTTTGATTTCTGCGTGAAGTTTCTGTAGGTGTTGAACGATAGAGCTATCAATGGTCCGACCTAAGTTCGCGTGCTGGTCGGCGATGATACGCGTTTTGTCACGAATACCATAGTATACATCCTAGTGGGTGGTCTTAGGAAAATAGAAAGGTGCATTTGATCCCCATACCTGCAAACCTCCTTCGCCTAGAAATTGGTTTCCAGAGCGAAAAGGTACTTGAATGACGGCGCCAAGTTTTGTGTATTCCTTTGCGATGTTGTTCTCGATATCGGCAATACCTTCAAAGTAGCTGATGAGTTGCTTCACAATAGCTTTCCATGACACGAATCGCTCGATAAGAACATCAGATGGGCGGAGATCCTGCGGAGCAACGTTCTTCTTGATGAGGGACTGGCTACGCGAGACAGTCGAGCCGTGCTTGCTGCTCCGTGAAACAGAGGTCGCGCGGGATATGGTTGCAGCCTCGTTAAACATGGAGATAATTTGAGATGATGATGGTGGGGCAGAGGAGCAAGCTTATTTACGAGTATACAATTGGCCGACGTCATACAGTACACCTTTTGGGGAGTGTGACGGGATGTCACGCAAATACGGATGTGTCACAGGATTTCGTTACACAGCTTCCACGCTTTAACTCTCTTTTACTTTTTGGAAGGACTACGTGGTCAGTGTCAAAAATGAACTCCGGGATACAGAACATCGTCATTTCCCTCGGCGCGATGCAGGGTAGGTTGATGGACTGCCTTATTCCTGAAACTTTACTAATCTTTGTGTAATTCACGCTCGACAGTTGCTCGCCGGATTCCGTTCGATGACCCACAAGTTCTCAACTATGTCAGGATAGGTTATGTTGCAAGTCAGGTCATCATTCTGGGCGTCTACTTCTATGTTTCTTACAAGGTCAGTGAATTAAAATTTCGAACAACATACATTGCGTCTGAGTATACGTGCAACAACAGGTCAAGCAGAAGAACGACCAGACTGTCTTGAAGTATGGTCAGTCCCCATCTTTGGTTTCTCCAGCTATCTGTCTCAATTATGTTCTGCAGTTGATGCTCAAAACCCCATGGTAAACTTCCATTCACATGGCTGTATAAGCTTGGCTTATCTGTATTAGTCGCCAGACTCGGGAGGACTTGTGACCACGACGGTCCGTGACTATGACCTGTCTGAAACGTCAAAACTGGTGCGTCACATCTTACAGGAAAACATGGGTTTTGAGTCCTGCCATAGCTTCGTTCTGCGTACTTCGGTATCGCCATGATGACCTTCTTCCATCTGTACATGAAGTACACCCAGCCCCTCTTCATTCAGGCCCTTATGGGGTTGAAAAATCTCTATGACGCTAAACCAGTTGCTATTCACCTTCTTGGTAAGCCTGCAGAGGGTGACCTCAAGAGACCGTTCAAAGCTGCATCGATGTTCGGAGGTATGCGGTTTTCCCTAAGAGTTTACTGCGTTACTCAACTGCTGTGTTACAGCTGCTGCTGGTCCGCAAACAGATGCGGCATCGATTACAGAAGCAGAAAAGAAGATTGGTGCAAAGAAGGAGGATTAACGAAGTTATGCTCTTTTCTTGTTGGGGTATCTACTTCAGTGTCTGACTTGTCAATTTGGTGTAATATACCCACCATTTGTCATGTAAATTCTCAGGTTGAGGAATAAACAGCAGTATAGAATTGGCGCATGAAATGTCTATGCAGTAGAATCAGTATTACTATGAAGCGTGATGTCATGCTTTCTGGATTCCCTGATAAATAATGCGGTGGCTAATGGATGTTGTATCCGACAAGGCTTCTCCGACCGAGAATCTCTCCAATCTATCGACGAATCAATGACTGGAACGTCATAGACCAGTGTCAAACGAACCTTGAAGATACCGTATGCCTCCACGGCGTAGATGCCAACCTTGGCCCACTCTCCAGAGTTGAGTATCCCGCGCCAGTACGCTGGGCTGCTAGCACGGCTCCATAGCGTCGAGTATGCGTTTCTCACCACAGCAAGGTCGGTGGGAGGTTGCAAACGCTCCGCCACGTACACCTGCTTCAACAATTCGCGTGCTACGGACAAGTTGTACATCACAGGTTGACGGTATGCTGAACGCAAAACGCAAAACGAAATTGCACATAAATGCCTGCAAATGGTAAAAGCTTCACGAGACGACGTACATCCGAGCATGGTTCCAGCGCGCTCCCCGAAGGGACCAAGGAACTTTTTTGAGCTCTCCCAAAGCTTTTCAGCAGTCTTTTGGGCGGACCCGAGCGCGTCTTGGGCTTTCTTCTGAGCGGTCTCTGTGGTTGAGCTCGCAAAGCGCGAAGACTGGGTTGGTAGACGGCGGGGGCGAGCAGCCTGTCTGAAGGCAGATGTGGAGACTGCAGACCGCATTTTTAGGTACCAAAGGAATGTAAGGAGGATGCGGACACCGATGAGGGAATAAAGAGGGTGGGAATTTTTGTAGGACTGCTTGTTCCCGGATATGTCCGACTCCATGACTTTTTGCTGCTTGCCACGATTTCGAGCGACTGAGCGTCCACGACCGTGACTTTGAATTGCTCGAGAAAGATATCGATACTGCTATGTCCTCACGGAATTATTTTTTATTGCGATTCCTCCCTCAGATTGTCGGTGGCTCCTCGCTCTATTGTCCAATGGTAACGTTCTGTACACCTCGCAGACGCGACACTTCCTCCTGCATCGGGAGAACTATAGCTTTGGTATATTCAGGCTGAGGTAACGGTCTCCATTCAGTCCACCACCACTAGAAGAGGCATCGAGAGTTGAAGGAAGTACTAGTCCGGTGTGGAGGCGCGCTGCTTTCTAGATTCAGATTCCACCAGCCGGACGTCGATGTGGACCCTGTGTTACTTGCCCAACATGAAATTGAACAACTATACATGGATTGTCTTTAGTAATGTCTAGTGAGCGCGTCAAGCACCTTCGATTAGTACCTTCAAGAGCACTGCCACTTATTTATCTTGTTCATGACTCGAAGTGTCGTGACTTTGTGCTGCAGATACACCTAGTAATTCAATGGCCTCAACAGGCAAGAAAATGTGGTTCACATCGGGTGGAATTCTGTGCTCATTGTGTCCTAGAACGTACACCTCATCTATAATCATTTCACCTGACCTAGTAGTACTTGTGGATCCAACCAAAATAATCCTGAAATTGCAGTCGTTCCTCTACTCACTGCTCAGTAACAGTTTCAAGGCAACATGTTCAGCTGGTGTCCTTTTCTTCTGCAGTCGTAATTGAGCACGCTCTGGTCGATGCTTGCCTAAAATTGGCAGTTGAGTGTGCGAAACGTTAACATTCATTTGCTCTTCGCACGGTGTGACACTGTTGCAGTGTATCTCGATCGCGATGCTGCTCGTCGACACGACGACAACTTGAACATACGTTTCACCACAGATAGAACGTGACGTACAACATCATCACAACATCAACAGGATCTGGTCCTGTGTTCGTAACTTTGTACTTCATTGATCCCCGTTTCTGAAGACCTTCATCGCATTCGAGAAGGAGCGAATCAGGATTCAACCTTTGAATTGTAAGCGTGGAGAGAATCTACATGTTCCCTTCAGGTTACGAATGCATGATTATCAACAGGATAATCCTTTGACGCAACCAACCCTTGATGCCGTTGTGTAAGAAACTTTATGTCCCCAGATCCCTGGAGAAGTGAGGTATATGGGTTATATTGCGTTATCGCGTCATACCTATAGATCATGGTCACGGCAGTTCCTGTAAAGTAGACTATTGAGGTAACTCAGGTAAGTACATAAAGTACATGTCCCTTTCACTTGCTTAGTCAAGGCGGGTATTAATTTGCAGCTAAGTGTACTATCATTCAAATGCTGAATCAGTTCGCCGCTGTATATTCCACCGATTACCACGCTACTTGTCGGTTGACGTAGCCGACTGTCAGGATGACTGCTTGGCATTCAATGACCATGTGAGTCCACAGTAACTGGAGAACTTGTGAGTCCAAGGCTAACTGAGGTTTCAGATCCGCCTTTTGAACAAACGACTAATGGATTGTATGTTTAGGTTCAATTTTCCGAAATCTGGACAAACTTATGAAGGAGTATCAAGTGCGGTTCCTCAGGGCATGCCTTCCCTGTACTGACAGCCAATATTTGCAGCTCTTCAAATCATTCCCCACCGACAGCCTACGCGCAACGTCCGGTGTCAAAGGTAGGTTTGCTTTCAAATTAGATGCCGAGCGGAGATAAAATATGATGGACTTCGACATACCTGGATCCGACAAGCGGTGCCACGTCTCTGCCTGTGCTAGCCAAGCAATGGATACATGTGACAAAACCCCTACTGATTAAATCCATGCGTTCTGATATTCGACTTTTCATATCCTTTCATTCTGATGGCATTGATTGAACTCTAAGCCGGCGTCAGATCAGCTTCGAAGCACATGATTCCAAATTCACGTGCGGAGACGGTCTTTATGACGCCGGGCCAGCTCCTGTATAGAAAATCCATGGATATAACGAACACACGGGGCGCTGTATTGAAGAGCCTGATTTCACCTCTGCGCATCGCGGATCCCCGATCCATCGATGTAGATTGCAGTCGAGTCGTCTTTTTGCAATCATTCCCAGGGGGCGCCGGTGACTGGTTCTTTCTTTAGACCTTCCCAGCCGATGGTGTACCTAGTATGTCTTGTGATATGTATAAGTTTAAATGCGCCTGCTTCATGAATGATGCTGTTCCGCGCCGCCGCCGTTATCTAGTGTAGCAGTACTTCGAATTATGGCCATTCTATTTGTTGATCTTATTAGATCTTATCTCTTATATAGAGTAATCTTTGATTATGGCGTGACGCTGCGTGAGACGATATCCAGTTTGCTCCCAAATCCGACTATAAACCACCCAGAAGGTCAACGCGGCCCAAGCTCGAACACATAGCACTTTGAAAGACTAGTTAGCCTTACTCCCAAGTGTTTTGATATGTCCGAATCAGTTCTCACACACACTCGATACGGCAAGGACCTTGTCCGCGTCTTTCGCGTCGTCCGGGGTAGCGAGTTCCACCATGTCGTGGAATACAATGTGTCAGTCATGCTCGAGGGCGACATTGAACCCAGGTGAGTAGCAATAAAGGCTTTCATCCCGTGTTTCGCCGTTCTGACAATTGGGTCCATCTGGATTGTAGTTATACGGTTGCAGACAACTCCGTAGTTGTTGCGACCGACTCTAGTGCGCATATTGACTATTCTGCTGAAACTCATCTAATAACGAGTGGTAGTGAAGAATATCACTTATTGTACGTGCGTTAATCATGCAGGAGATAGTTATTAATTGACCCGGGTGCGGATACTTCGGCTGTTAGATCTTGCCAAGACATCACCCCACATCCTCAGCCCGGAACGGTTCGCATTGCACCTTGGGACTTACATCGTTTCCAAGTACGCGCATATACACCGTGCAATTATTACCATCGAGAAGTTGCGCTGGTCCCGTATCGCCCTGGGCGCTAATGTCCAACCACACCCGCATTCATTCATTCGGGACGGGGACGACAAGCACACGGTTGAGGTTGAGGTACGAGATTAATTTAACACCGTTCAATGCGCGTTTTTCGGATGGGTGGAGCGAGAACTAGTCGCTGAAGTGGAGCGTTTCCTTGCCATCAATTATGCCGAGCTGCGGCAGCCCCTGGTCGGACCTGCTTATATTTTCGATTCTTCTCCCGGGGTATATATAGAGCTCCTTAACATCTCTGACTCTTTTTTCTTCCTTTTCCTTCAGGTCGATGCCTCCGCTGGTAAGGACAATCTCTCGGCTAAAGTGACATCGGGGATTGCCGATCTTTTGGGTGAGCTGAGCTTGTCGTCGCATTCTTTGAGCATGCATTCACACATGAGACCCAGTGCTCAAGTCGGCTGGCTCTGCTTTCTATGGGTACATCCGCGATGAGCACACTACGTTGATGGAAGTGGACGACCGTATTCTGTCAACATCTGTGGACCTCGCTTATACCTTCGCGCCCTTATCGCTCAGCCCTCCCAGCGATGCAAAGAAACTCGATTTCACTATCCCAGAGGGCTTCGCACCCGGTAGCGTTTGGGATGCGGACAATGTTGCGGCACGGGCGAGGAATGCAACGCTTGATATCTTTGCCCTAGATGACAGCGCTAGTGTGCAAGTGCGTCATAGAGCTTCTATCCGTGTTGTGCACGTTGTTGATCGATCGTGGATTTTCAATGACAGGCAACGTTGTTTAAGATGGGGCAACGCGTCATCGCGGAAAATGCGGGCGTTGTGTCCGTCACGTACAAGCTGCCGAACAAGCATTACATCCCGGTTAACATGAACTATATCGGGATCGATAATACCACACCGTTGAGTATCATTCAATTTTGCCGTTGCGTTTCTTTCTTTTCGTTTTTTCTTGACATCGCTTGGGACGCCGGGTGGTCGATGATGACATCGATCACCATTGCGATCGCGGGAACCAATCATTTAATTTTGTTGCTACCTCGCCATCGTATTCGACCATGATCGAAGGCGTCTGTTGCTGTCTCTCGAGATAATTCTCTTGTGACAGTGACGGGTGGGTTTCTAATTAAGGGGAGACGTACATCTTTGGCATCAAGTCGGCCTGGCATTTGAAGAATGCCGGCAGACTCTGACGAGGAAGTAATCCGCAGCGTTGGGCGTGAGACTGCTGCCCATGGTCACGAGCGTGAGGATCGTTCTCACTGTTCCTGTCGCGGCGACTCGGGTGCATTGGACTAGGCAACGAGGGTGGTCACTGGTCACGCTCAATGCAATGCCTTTTCATAACGGTTGGCGCTTCTCCGGATCTATTACCAGACGCCCGGCGGCGATCTTCTATTCATGTTCATTCAGATTATGTTCATAGCCCTATGACGCTTGAGATGCAGGCACAATTTACTGATTGACTATACGGTGATAGGGCGAATGCTGAAGTATTCGTGCCCACCTCCGCACCCAGGTGGGGGACACGTTTTGTACGAGTGTTTTGATGTACTGACGTCAGTGCGCGTGTTTTTTTGTGTAGTGGGCTGATCTCCGCCACGATCTCGCGAAAATAGGTATCCGCAAATAAGTGTCATCAAATGGCGTCACACAAGTAAATTGGTAACATTGTCTTGACGACGGAAACGGGTTAATTTTTTGTTTGTTATTAGGATTATCTTTGTTGTAGTGAAAGGTGGAGAGACAAGGGAGAGGATGTAGAGAGATATGATATGATGTATGATTAGCAGAAGAGAGATTGAATGACATTTAGGGGGATGCAATCAATAACGGCATTCAATATTGCAGTGCATCCTGATTAGGTATGTATGACATCACGGGTTGAGAGATTTCGGGATAAACCGATGACTATTTGATTGTTTTGGTAAGCTCATTTTAAGGGATAAATATGTAACACGCGATTGTGTCATCGAATCCGTATCCACTCGTCCACCTTCCTGGACGCAAGTCGAACTTCCATTCAACTCTCATCTGCAACTTTCTGTCCTGCTCATCGTCATTAACAGCATACAGTAATGGGCGGTGACCATCAATGTCCAGTTTGTCAGGCAACTTTTACTCGTCCACAGCATGTAGCCCGTCACATGAGATCACGTACGTCCATCTTTCCATTCTAGCACCAGTCTTACTCCACTTTCCGGGAGCGGAGACCCACAATCTACCCCCCTGTTCTTTCAATTTTCCTTCCAATCATTCATCCAACTGACCATGACTGCTCAGACACTGGTGATCGGCCCTACAAGTGTCAGTATTGTGGAGACCAATTTGCAAGGAGGTAAGCTGTCTTAATCATCGACTTTCTTCATATATCCCTCATTTCAAAAACGCAGTGATCTTCTTTCACGACACGTCAACAAGTGCCATGCAAATGAAAAACCACCCCAAAGCTCCACCAATGGTCGCCGTAAAGGCTCAGCCTCTGCCTCTCGAGCAGCTACCTCCAAGCAAGCGTGTGACCAATGTGTACAATCAAGTCTACCATGTGACGGTTGCAACCCTTGTTGTACGTTCACCTTTCATCACCCCACATTTCCATTCTCACACATATCATAGCAAAGTGTGTGCAACGCAAGAGTCGTTGTACTTACGTGAAATTCCACCGTCAGACGGCGCCTAGTGGCCCTGGTCACCATAATCCTCGACCTTCCTCTTCTCTCGGCAATGGACGGCCACCCGGGGACGACTTTATCATTGGTCTTCCCCATATGAGTGTGCCCAGTATGGCTACTTCTTCGGGTGATCCGCTTTTCAACAACACCTCATTTTCTTTCAACCACCCTTATTCGTCAGCAAACCCCCTCCATCATCCCATGTCGGTCTCTTCCGATATCGACAGAAATAGGGTGCAAACTGAGCTTCTGCGCCAAGTCGGAGCTTCCATACTTGCAAATCCCCAAGGCTCGTCGGGGCTCGTCCCTGGCCTTTACACAGACCCTCATCAGCCTTCCAATCAATGGCTTGAATGGGGCAATAGTGCAAGTCCGGAACTGGCAGCTAGTTCTCCCCAGTTCAGTTCCCTGGACGATTCAGCTTTCTCGCAAAATCAATATGGTACGGACGGTTTAGATACTTTCAACTCAGAAATGTTCACCGGGTCCTTCATTGGATCAGCCTACCGGCCTCGCCGAGGCTCTGTTGATTATAGCGACGGTAGTAGCACTTCACACTCTATCCCTTCCAGTGCTACTTCGTCCAATGCCCACCTCCCCCTTTCGGGAAATGACATGTATCAAGGCGCCTCAGAGGACTTCCAGCATCGAATGCTGCTAGAGCCTCACAACCGAAGAGACTCAATATCCTCTTCCTCTGTACATGAATTTCAAGGTCAACAGTCCGATCAACATTCACGACTCGGTGAAGGCGGGTTCTCCTCCGCATTTGGACTCATGTCTATTGACGATCCAAATGTCCTTGCTGGGCTCTCAACAGATGGTGTACCTTTCTTCTCAAATGTTGCGATGAATATGCGACCTCATTCACCGAATGCTACTCCGATGCCGCCCAAAGCGCTGTCACAGCAGCAGCAGCAGCAACAACAGAACAGAGACCGCGGCATGTCCCTCTCTGCGTTGCCCACACCTGGTCTTGGTCGTGATGGGGGCGACATTTTGTGGAAGGCATTTATGCGCACGCCTATGAGTGGGCCTCATCCTGCCAACTCAGAGGTGTTGCCGCAATCTCCTGCTGGACGCCGAAGAGTCCGCGTTTCCTCTCTTCCAAGTTCCAAAACGCCCACCGCAGAGCGTGCCCTTCCTGGCATGTCTAACAACCATGCAGAGGGAACAAAC
This sequence comes from Rhizopogon sp. AM-2018a, assembly GCA_002995095.1. Lineage (NCBI taxonomy): Eukaryota > Fungi > Basidiomycota > Agaricomycetes > Boletales > Rhizopogonaceae > Rhizopogon > Rhizopogon sp. AM-2018a. The sequence continues at coordinate 9,155 of PVYJ01001008.1, read as the reverse complement.
GGAATGCGCCTGACAGCCCATGGCAACCCCGATGACCTTCGGAGCTATGAAGCTGCCGTCAATGCGCGCAGTGCAGCGCTCAACCTCAATCTCGTACCCAAACGGCGAGGTACGCGTCCCAGTTTCAGCACCAGCCCACCTGCCTCTGCTTCAGGTGCGCCTGGCACTAATCATCGCCTAGATACCGCACAGTCGCAATCAAACGCGAATTATGATTTGAATGTCAGTCGTCCCTCGAGCTCCTCGTCAGCGTCGTCGCTTGCGCAGGCGTTCGTGCCACCGCATCCGTCGCATGTGAAGGGAGCTGCGCCGCCCATGAACGGAGTGTCCATCTCGCTACCCGTACCGCGCGTGAGCAGCATGGGTAGTGCGAGCACTCAAAGCGGATCGAGAGAGTCGTCTGTTACCTCTGACGGTACCGGGAGCTCGGAGGGTGAAGCGTTCCGACCTTCGTTCAAGCGCCTTCCTTCGCAGACGCTGGGTCCGGCCAATGCGAAACGTGCCCAGCTAGAGAGAGATGCGGTTTCTGAGAAGGGTGCGATGGGTGATCGTGTTATGCCGGGGATTTCCGCTCGTTGCATTGCTGGGCTTCCTGAGCGTGCTCGCCAAATGAGCGACAGCCGTGCGTCTCGTGGTGGTCTAGACGTGCTAGGGAAGTAATATGTATGTGCATCCGCCCATCCCTTACTGCCTCTTTGTTTCTGTTTTATATTGAGACAATACCGTACGTTTTTCCCGCCAATACCTTTCGGTGGACATCGTGACTTGTTCCGGGGGTGCTGTTCTTTTTCTTTCTTGTCTCTTTTGTTTCTTTTACTTCCTTTTGCTTCGTTGCTCTGCGATTTCGATACCTTAGCCATGTATAGGGTACGACACCCATACACAATGCGCACTACTGATCATAGCATACGCGGCCCCACCGGCATACAGATACAAAATACGTTGTTAGAATACGTTACAAATAAAGCTTTTCGTCTCTTGGAGATTCAACTGTAACATATGTACCATGGCCACTTACCAATGTATTCCAGGAAGTTACCTTTCTTCGATATCAAGGTTGAACGTTGGACGCTTAGCGCTCAAGCGGTGACGATGAAGCGGAGTTAATGTTGACGAAGTCTGTCTCTCTAAGAGGTTTAACGTAAGGCTAATAGTATTACCTCCTCACAGGCTCACACCCGATACGCCAATCTGATAGAAAATGATGTCCCGCATGCGGCATGACCTGCCAGCAGCGAATTCGCAATTGCAAGTTGCATTTCATCGATCCTTCTAGTCGTTGCCTGGACTAGGTCTTGTTTGACTCTTCCAGTTAGACTGACAAGATAACGGCATGGATTGGGGTTCTTCTCGGTGCCGTTTATCTTCGCCTTGGGCGCCTCTGACCTTGAGTTTGTCTTTTCGATTCTTTCCATGAATATCATGCGTTCGTTTTCTTCACGGTCATTACTCTCCTTCGTTTCCGCTACACTTTTCGTTTTTGCTTCTAAATCCCTGGTTTTGGGGCAGAATACATCAATCACCGTCTCCTTCCCTAAGAAACCGTCAAATGCTGCGTTGGGCAATGTGGTCCAGGACAACTTCCTTGGAATATCTTTTGAGCTCAGCTCGTTCGACACGTTATGTCAGTGGCGTCAGGTTTGACATTTGTGCTATGTATGCGGTGTACTGACGTCCCTTGGCAATTCTATCTAGGGGGCAAAGACCCTTTATCGATGCCGGGTGCCATGCAAAACTATCTATCAAATCTTCGTCAGAGGTTCAAAAACCCTCTGCGCATTCGCATTGGTGGAAACAGCATGGACGGCTCCGTCTTTGTCCCCGATCAACAGGACATGATAAAATTCGTCGATCCGGATGCGTATTTCAATGACGTCCCCGTTAGTTTTGGACCGACGTTTTTCAGCGTTCTCAACTCCATGGCCGACGATGTCGGCGAGATGCAGTTTATCGTCGGATTGAGCATGCGGGACCCGTCAGAGGACAGCAATGTAATTTTGTTAGTTAATGCCGCAGAGCAAATGATGGGCTATCGTCTTGATGCGATGCTACTCGGAAATGTAAGCAAATTGTTTTGTCCAGGTACTTAGTTTGTACCATTCAGCATTAATATAGGAACCAGATATCTATGCCAACCATGGAACGCGGGGAAATTATACCATTGCAGATTATGTACGTGGAAGTTTCTTTGAGTGCATAGAAGATCTGACATAATGTCATGCAGATCCCCGAGGTTGGGAAGGTGATATTTGACTTGCAAAATTCGCAATACGGCAATCTTACTAGCAAGTTAATCATTGGTGGTCCAACCACTTGTTGCAGTTGGTGCGTGAGCTGTACTTTCTCCCTCTGTGGTTATTGAAATATCATTCAGGGATCTGGACAAAGTTCTGTCCGCGGGCTTGACACAATACCCATATAAATACTATACCCTACAACACTACCCCACATATATCTGCAACGGACCAACGCCCCAAAATACTAACATATCATATTTCCTCTCTCACACTAATGGTAAGTTGCATCAAACCGCGGAAGTCTTATCAACTGAACATCTGGAACAGTTCCAGGCTTCACACAGTGGGAAAACACAGGTGTTCAGATGGCCAAGGATCTGAATGTCCCGGTTCTTGTCACTGAGTTTAATACAGTTTCGTGCGGTGGATCGAATGTTTCAGACACGGTAAGCCTCGAGGCTCCACTGAGTGCAACATTCAGCTCATCGTCATCATCAAGTTCGCTGCGTCATTATGGGCCATTGACTCTGGTCTGCAATTCGCCGCATCTAACATGAGTGCCGCGTATTTGCATACTCGCGAATATCAAGTTCTATATAACCTCTTCGATCCCCCAACACCAGACACGTCGGTCCTACCGGGATGGCGCACCGGATCTCCGTATTATGCTGCGTTGTTCCTTGCCGAGACATTCATGCCAGACGGAACCGTTGTTCTAGACCTCAACCTGGACAACTCCACCCTCAACCCGGAATCCACTGTTGCAGGATATGGGTTATACGACCCAAGCAGCACAGCACTTCGGCGGCTCGTATTAATAAACTATAACCGGTCCCAGACTCTGTCTTTCTCCATTTCGGCCAATATAACTAGTTCGATTGGTATGCGCGTGCTCAATGCACCAACCGTCGAGGAACGGGTGGATATACGATGGGCAGGTCAGATAGTCGGACCGAATGGCGACCTTCAGGGTAACCAAACTACCCAATATATGAACTGTGGCCAGGGATGCGATGTGCGCGTTCCCGGGCCCGGTGCTGCGCTTGTCCTTTTGGACGAAACGCCAGATTCCGGCGGGTTCTTCACAGAAAATTCTACTATCGCTGGATACCCCCATACGCCTCCTTTGAGCTCGCGGAGTACTACTCTACATATTACAATCTCTGCTATCCTTGTATTTGCTATTATGGAGACTGTCTTCTGGCTGTCGTGACGGTTTTGCGGTCAGGTAGTGTTAGTGTTCGGTATCTCCACCTATCATCAACATCGTCTTGTATGCTTAGTATACTAGTATGATAAATCTAGATGCGAGGAACAACTTGAAGTTAGCAAAGAGTATCGTGGATGCGAGGCAAGTGTAACAACGAAGTGGACAAGAGGTAGGAACTATACCATACTGGTTCGCAATGATAATACAGAAGGAACGACTGTCTTCCTTGTAAGTAGTATTTGGCCGAACCAGGGGAAACCAATGACAGGCGTGCAACAATGATGTGACGAGATCGTTGACCTGGCGCTCAGGGCGAGCCGTAGATATACGATCACCTTGGCTAGGCTGATCCAGGCCTAAGTCGTCAACATTACTTCGATTCCTTGAAGGACATTGATTCGTCGATTCATTCAACTTTGTCCTTCCACGTCTAAGTCTTGCACCCTAATATTTGTACAGATACAACGTCATGTCTTTGCAACCTATTTGTCATACATTTGTTCGTGTCCGCGATTGATATAAGAGTCTGTTCCTCCGAGTCCAAAATTGTAGAATGTCCATAGCGAGCTGGTATTGTCCTTCAAATGGGAGGTGGTATGCACATAGAACGAGAGCAGCTTTTGCCAAGTCGTCATCTAATCATCGATCAGTCAAGAAATTTCATTCCACCAACTACGGCGCAGCGTTACTGGCTTCACCCACCTTATGGGTCGTGAAGCGGGCGGTAGACGTGCAGTGCTCTTCATGTGCGTCAGCGTAGTAGCCGTCCAACGGCGCAGCCTATTCCATGCTTTCTTCAGACGTGTATTTCCTACGAAGCAGGATTTATGGGACGCATGCTTCTCGAGACCTTTACCCTTCCCCCCTGTCTCCGCTCCGAATACAGATCGTATAGAAGACGTAGACTAATATGAAGCGACGTCATGAACCGATCCAAGGCAACAAAATGCGATAACACTCACGTCGGATTGAATGGAGTGTATTGTTTTTTCATCGGTGGTATTTGTGATTTTCTCTGGTGATTTGTTACCGAGGTATGATCTTGGCGTCAGCGCGGAATCAGAGATCGGTCCTTCTACCACTGTCGCGCTCTCTGCACTCAAACAGTCCTGACACTGGTATGAGGTACTGAAGACAGAGTGCGACTTTAGCGCTCACATCAATCCGTACAACGTTAAGAACATCTTGCTGCATGTCATTGCACATCCGCCTGCGAGAGCCTTTCAGCGATGGGCGCGTTACCATCCGCGACCATATGTTGGCTTCTGACATCGGATCTGGGGCAGGGGTTGTGTTGCAGCATGAAGAATTCGTTCCGGATCCTGATGGTAGTGACTGATGAACCTACAACAGTCAGGCACATGTATTATGAGCTTCTCGAATGCTAAAATCATGCTTCGCAAACACCTGCCTCGGGCATTCGGTAGACCGATTGATCGTGCCAGGGAGATACACTGGGGCGACGGCGTATGTCGGATGGTCCTCCCACACCAAGGGAGGTAGAGTGGGGCTGCTGCCAACTGTAACTGCAAGAAGGAGGTGCTGGTACGAAACTTGTGAACGAATACTCTCCGGATACGAAGTACTTCTCCAAGTCATCTTCGGTCAGAAATCCCCCCTGCATATGGAAGTTAAACTCTAAATGTTCATGAGGAGGATAACACTTTCAAGGATACGGGATGACTCACGGCAGAACTGGAGTAAAGGTGGTAGTCTAAGGGATAAGTGGAGCCGGAATCACCCAAGTTTGTTCTAGGGAGTTATATTTTGCAATCTTCGTTCCCGCAGGGTTGCACGAGGCCGAATGCACAGGAATACGATGGCGTTGTGCAGGTGAAGTTCGCTGCATCATTTCTGGAGGCGGTAACAGATGACCGTCCGGTGTCTACTGTCCGCACCGGGTAGACGCCCTCGGTACCGTTGGCTGTTGATTTCGTCTCTCGAGGATCCTCTGAGAAACTTGGGTGGGGCTTTAGATGATGTGTCAGGGACCAGAGTGGCTGGTAACTCAACATTCGCTAACGTAAATAGCTAAAGTATTGGCTACTACTGTCCGCTCTAATTCTATCACCTCCTGAAATACACGCTCAAAATCACTGCGCGATAAGCTGGAATCACCAATTCCTAGAGCTGGACTACATTCCAAGAATAGCCCTTGAATATTTTGGGGGTTCAGGCTTCGGATGAGTTGAACATATTGATGCAAACAATCCGCTAGATGAGAAGAAAGAGAGGTAATAGACCAACCCACGCAGGCCTTTCCAGATCTCCGGAGAAAATGCTGTAAATTTTGCTCAAGTCTCCGCAAGTCACTCATGTGCTCAGCTTGCTGTCCACTGTTGAAATGTGGGTGTGAACGTGGTCGAGGCGGTAGTGTCCCGTGTATGGCTCCAGAATGGTCTATAGGACACGCGCATAACCGACTGCACCAACTGCGGGTGGCGGGCATCTGCGAAATAAGTGCGGTTGTACAGGGACAGGTTTGGTAACTTGCAATGCTCGAGCTGTATGCCAACGATTAGTCAACAAAAAAGCAGACACCAGGCACCACAATAACTGTGACTCTGAGCCGCAAGGTAAAATGTTGCAATACAGGGAGCGCAATGCGCATCGAAGACGGACGAGATGGCGGATATGCATACCACTTGAAAATGCTCTCGGGGCTTTCTATAGCAGACAAAGAACGACACCATGCATTCAACTTTGGCTTAAAGCCAGTAGGAGGACAAGGTAATGAAGAAGAAATGACTGCAACAAATGGAGGTGGAACTCTGATTTGAGGAGCAAATGAGCGAAGGAAAAACAGGTATTAGACAAACGCACCTCGTCATGAAGCTTCCCATGCAAGTCCCCCCAGCTTTGTGCCCTCCACCTGGTACCCTCTCGATGCCTTCCTCTCCGTCCTCTGCTCTGACTGAGAGCGTACGGCCCTTGCAGGTACATTTTCGACCTCAACCAATTCCTTCACTTTCAGGATCTTTCCTGCGGTTTCTGGGCTGTGTACATGATACACAGTTTGCATTCGTCTATGCAGACCGAGTGCTACTAGGGTTTCCTTCTTCCGTTCGCCGAGAGCAATGGCAGAGCGTCGGAGAGTAATTTTAAAGTGTGTATTTGCTTCAGGAACTTTGGGAGGTGGCTGTTTTGATGCCGCTGTTGCGAATGACCGTGATGAAGATGGTCTGAATATGTTGTTCGACGCTGCACGGAAAAGCGACGCCATAGTTCTTGCACACTTGAGTTTCAGTAATTCTTGGATGGATTCGAATTTCGAAGGGCAGAACTTTCTTGCTTACATCAGCGACTAACCGCATTCCTCCTGATTACGGACGTCGAGGATGAGCTCGCTATATCGATCTGCAATCAGCGCCCGAATAGCAAAGTTACCACAGCTACCGCCCACAGACGAGGATAATGTTGAACAGTCTGAGCTTGCTGATGGGATCGGCGCACTCTCAACTGGCATGGGCCCACCCCCAGTGTATGTGGTCTTCCATTCATCCACTACTAGACCCTTTGTTTGTTCTCATTGTCATGTCATATAGACCACGGTCAACACGCAAACCCAAGCTACCAAATCCACAATTTCAGCCTTTGAGTTCTGCTTCATACTTTTCACAGGCATTGCAGGTGGCACTCCCTACCCGGGCCCTCGATGTTCGTGTATATTACACTCCCCCAAAGTACGATGGCGGGGGCGTCATCGTGTTGCACCACGGCGCAGGATATGCAGGTACAAGTTTTGCGTGTCTCGCGAAAGAGATCAGTGGAATCATGAAAGGTGACGTCGGTGTCCTGGCGTTTGATGCGAGGAGGCATGGTATGCATTCGCTTCAAGGGAACGCGGAATGCTCATTATTCTTTCAGGAAAGACAACATCATCTCAGTCTGACGAAAACCTATCAATTGATGTTCTCGTGGATGATTTCTGTGCTCTGATCCAAGCGATTTATCTTGATGCGGCAGCAGCTCCAACTCTAATGGTTAAATTTATTCTCCATTGCACATACCAGTCACTGACTCTACAAGCAGCTTGTTGGACATAGCATGGGAGGTTCTGTCTGCGTACGTGCCTGTCCCATACTCCAGCAACACAAATATAAAATCGCAGGAGTGGCCGTTCTAGATGTAGTAGAAGGTACACTCACCAACCCCTGAGAGTTGTTTGTTTGAGCCATCGTCCATAGGCACAGCAGTAGAAGCACTGCCCCACATGCAGACGATTCTCAACTCTCGACCGGAGGGATTCGATAGCATTGAAGAAGCAATCGAGTGGCAGTATGTGTATTTCATTCGCCTTTGATAGATACACCTTCACACCTTCTGATGCAGCGTCGATACGGGCCTTATCCATAACCCCGCTTCTGCACGTGTGTCGATCCCAGCTATCATTGTTCCTGCCGATTCCCCTCTTACCTCAACCACGCGCGCAAATAGCGGGTTCAAATACAAGTGGCGCACGCCGCTCCGGTCGACGGCACCATACTGGGACAGTAAGCAAACCCCTCCGTTCTCTTGACTTCATACTTATTTTCCTTCAGGCTGGTTTCCGTCGCTTTCGTCCTTATTCCTTGCTCTCCGCTCTGCACGGCTTTTAGTATTGGCAGGCGCAGAGCGCCTTGACACCACACTTATGGTCGGTCAGATGCAGGGCAAATTCTGGCTTGAAGTGATGGCTGGTTCTGGGGTGGGACATCTCGTGCATGAGGTTCGTCGGTTATTAGTGTTGAACATCTGGTGATGAGTTAACGTGCACTCAGGACGATCCAACGAGGCTAGCGGAGATTCTTTCGGATTTTTGGAAGCGCAATGAACGCGTTGTGGTACGAGGGAACGTTATCAAGGGGGTCGGGGAGGTTTAGAGTAGTGGCGAATCGTTTCTCGCATCAATTTTGACGTATGTACGGCCGAATCAGTAGTGCGAGCATAGGTATGAGTCAATGTCTTATAGCTAACCCACCACTGAGGTTGGCTACCAAGCAAAGTCGTCAACTTGTCCACCTACTGCTGTGACACTGGGTTGTTCATGCAAGCTATCGGGATAATCCGAACAGACAGCAAGGATCAACGCAACAAATTGTTCTTCTTCGTTGTCTTCGTTGCCACTTCCATGAGTTTCCAAATTATTCCTCGTTAGCTGACAATGGCATTACGAGGCGCCGCTCTGGGTCGTGACAAAATTGTAATTCAATTGATAGAGCTGTAACTCTAGCGCAATCCACCTGCGAGCCAGGGACATGGGGTTATAGAAATCGCGGTGATCAAAGGCAAGATATTCGGTTAGATTTGTCTCGATGGTGAGCAAGTCACGTTGGTGGATCTGATAATCATAATGTTGGTCGAAATCGGACGCCAAATATTGATTTGATAGACGAACGTAACAAGGTCGACGCAGGGATGAAATCTAATGACATGCAAGGTGAGATGAGCGTGAAGGATATACTGATACTCGTGCATGAAGCTTCTCGAACATTTGCTCGAATGGCAGTGGCATGGTAGTGAATATATGACAGGAAATGTTGCTGGGAACTTGAACGAAATGTTTGAACTATCTGTTTCATTTATGTAAATGCCACTTGGCACGCTCAAGTTGGTTAACTTATGTAACTTCGTTATTATGTTAAGAATCACTGGCATGAGCTTTATGTAAGTAGACTCGAGCACTCAGTCCCAGTGAGAACTGGTCATTGGCAAATCTATGCAAATGT
>PVYJ01001006.1:23049-46304 GCA_002995095.1 Rhizopogon sp. AM-2018a | reverse complement strand
GATGTATACGAATCGCGTGACGCCATCACGACCGCTGGAGCTGGGATTTTGATAGCCTCGCGCGTAGCCGAAATCATACAGGAACTCGGCATGCGGCATGTACAAAGAAAATTTTGGTGTCTCAACGAAGCCTCCTTCATCCGGTCTTGGTCTGCCAAAGAGTTTGTGTTTAACTTGATTCGTACCTTCAGGGCCACTATTCAGGAAGTCTGATATCCCAGAGGGTGGGTCACCTCAATTCTTGAGAATCAAAGGCACAGGGCTGACAGAAGGTTGCGTAGAGGGGCTATCCAGGAAACGCCAGGATCTTGTCGACATTCTCAAGCAGCACCTTCCGGCGTCATGCATAGTCCACTTCAATAAGCGCCTGACTACATATAACAAGCAGCCAGCAGGATCGATCGATCTCCACTTCGCTGACGACAGCGCAGCAACTGCCGACGTGTTAATAGGGGCAGATGGCGTCCGCTCCTCAGTACGGAAGACGCTCTTCGAAACGATAGACCGAGGCCTCGTAAACTCAAGTAAAATAGCACACTACACTGATGCATATTGGACCGGAGGTCTCATCTATCGCACCATGTTCCCCGTGGAGAAACTCTCGAAAATAGATCCCAATAATGTACATAGCTTCGAAGGGTTCCGTGCTTGTAAGTCCTCTGCAAAGCGGTCACGATGGTCAGGAATAACTTCTGTTTCACAGTTCTGCGGGAAGGGAAAGGTAAATTGTCGCAATCACTGGTTCTACTTACCTGGGTATTATGATGGTACGGATCGAGGAAATGAAGGAGAAGATCATGGAAGACCGGAGGGGTTGGGAAGGTGATGATGGTGGTGCCGTTGCAGGATGGCTAAAGGCAGAAAGGAAGCTGCAGGAAAGCGTAGGTTTGTGCAACGGTCGATATGAGAACAACGCGCCGTTGTTTTCTTTGTTATGACGTGATATCTGCACATTTGGTTGTTGCGCGCTGCGCGTTTTGGTGAATGGAAAATCTTCTGACAGTTGTTCGCGCATCGCATATCTTCAAAGACTAAGTGCGTGTCTTGATCCACTAGTAGGTTTCAGTCGCTTCCGACACCACGCGGAATGGGTAAAACAAGGATAATTCAAGATATCGAATACATCGGGAATTCAAGTTCACACAAGTATGATGTTGGTATACACTGTCAGCAAAGACCGGGGAGCGAGTCCGTCATGATCGTTCTCATGAATCGAGAAATGTACGATGGCTAATAATTATCTTCTTTCTACTATTCTTCTACAATTGAGGTCTGAAGATGACAAGGGGAGACGCGGTTCGAGTTCTACCATTCAACTCACAGCAATAGCAATCACATAGCAAAGAGCATAGCGAATAATAAATACAAATGAATTATTGCTTAACTTGCACTAAATTAACATATGATCATCAACCAAGCTTCACCTTCTTCGACGGTTGCGGCGTCCCTTTATCGCCGTCCTTGCGCTTCTTAGTCCCTGCACCGACCTTGGCTCCACTCAGGAGCTCCTTGACCCGGTCGTGTACGGCCACCGCGATGTGCCCGACTTCAGAATCTGCGCCATTGAAAGTGGTGGCATTTCGGATCATGAGGTCGATGTCAGCCTCAAAGGCCTCCACCGATTCGTACTTGTCGGTGTCCAACTTCTGGCGGATCGTTCTCAAATCTCTTGCATCCTTCTTCGGTATGACATCAAAGTACGTCGGGATACCCAACAGGATAGGATCAACAGGTTCTCGAAACACCCAAGAGCTACGATAAAAGTTAAGTGTGCTGGAACCACCATGGAAAGACAGAACTTACACGTCTTCCTTCACCAATTGGGTCATCAGCGCTTGTAAGCTCCTCTTCTCCGTGAATGAAAGCTTTCTCTCTATCACCTTCGCCCATTCTTTTTTAAAGACTTTCTCTACCGCATCTGCACAGTTGGCAGGGTAGGTAGTGGGTGGGTTGAATTTTCGACAGTTGCTCAACACAAGCTCAACGTCTTTTTGGAAGTCCTCCATGGTCGAGTACTTTCCCTCGTTCAGACGCTGAGTCATAGTGCCAAAGTCCATCGGATGTTTGATCTCCTCGTAGTACCTACAACGATGTTAACGTCAGTCGTGCTAGTGCAAGATATCACGTACGTAGGACAACCATCTCTCTCAGGATCCACAGGTTGAGCGAATATAACGCTCTCTGGCACCCTGAGAATAGCCTTCATAATATCCCGACACTTCTTTTCGTTGAGTGGAGCTGACGCCTGCATCTTGCGAGCCTTCGATGGCGTCGGAGTACTGCTGGACACAACTTCTTTCTCTTTGCCTTTGATAGAAATGCGCGGAGGTTCGGCAGCAGATTCCGAATCGCGAATATTCGCAAGTTTCTCTTTCTTCGGCTTGCTAACAGACACTCTAGGAACAGGCTCAATGAATGGCTCTGCAACTGGGGTGCCACTCAAAGAGGGAGCGCTTGGCTTTTCCTTCCTGGATAGAGACGGGGCCAACGATAGTATGTCACTCTCATCGTCGTCAGCACTTGTCTTCCTACGCTTCCCAGGTGGTCCGCTGCCCGAAGCTTTGGCAGGTGAAGATTCGCGAGTAGTATCTTTGGTCTTGCGGGTGCGTTTCTCCTCATCCTTCTCTCGCTCAATCGCAATAACTTCTTGCAACAGGTCATGGGATCCATCATCGACGTAAGGCGGAGGCGCCTCATCGAAGGTTTTCGGCTTGCGCTGTTTAGGTTTCTGTGAGGCTTTGGGCTGTTCTGTCGCCTTCTTCGAGAGCTCTGGTGGCGGTGCCTTGACTTGCGAACCACCAACCTTGAGCTTGATTACTGGGCGCACTGGGGCCTCTGAGTCTGCTCTCGGAGGTGGCGGCGGGATGACAGGAGGCTTTGACGCGGCAGTGGTGGGTTTCTTTACTACGATACTGGGCAAGGTCTCTGCAGACGTAGGCTCCGCATTCTTGCTAGCAGCTTCGAGAGTCTTCTGGATGCGGTTCCACACTAACAAGAGGTGAGGAACAGCAATGAGTTTGCGCCATTTGACTCACATTTTTCAAAGAACATCTCCAGGGAAATAGCCTCAGTATGAGCATATGTTCCGGCAGGGTTGTACTGCTTCGCATTTGCTATCATGAGACGGAAATCTCCCTCGAAGGTAAAACGATCCTTGTACATGCCTGCCTCAAGCTTGGCGCCCATGGTGCTGAGGTCCATAGGATTCTTGATGACCTCGTAATAACTATATTACTGCGTAAGAAAAAGCGGAAGGTCATCATCAAAATACAAACTTTGGAGCATGGTCTCGGACGGGATCCACAGGTTGCATGAAGAGCACAGCGCTCTTATGCATCTTGAGCTTCTTGAGTGCATTGCGGCATGCACGCAAATCGTTCAAGCTCATTCCAGCTGACTGTGCTTTCGGGAGATGAGGGGCTCTGACACCATTGACTGGTTTGGGTTTGGGTTTGCCTTTAACTTTCGTAGGAACTGGGGGCGGAGCCATTGCTCCGCGAGTTGGAGGAGTTGGAACACCTGAGGTACTGGCAGATGAATCAGCGCTTCGGGATTGAGCACCACCAGGCATGATTCTAAGCTTCGGCGCAGTAGATGGAACAGGAGGCGGGCGAGCGGGCGGTCCTCCAGACTTCAGTGGTCGTGAGGGTTTCGGTGGAAGCTTGACCGACGGAAACGGAGGTGGTGCTTCAACCACGGGTGTAGGGGGTAGGTGAATAGTGACCTTTGGTGGCGTCTCTTCCACTCCTCGAAGAACAATGTCAGCCAGCTTGATGATACCCCAGCGTACTTCCTGGTCGATGTCAGGTGCACTTAATGTCAATTGATCAACTTAACGGTTAGTCGTACGAAAGCACCCCAGAGCACTTACAGAGCAATAGACATCAAAAACTCTCGCAACACCTCGTTCTTTCCGATTTCTCTGTCTTTCCTGAGGACCTTGATCATTATGTCAACCTCGCTCTTCTTCGCTTCCTTCAACTTCTCTGGCAGAGAGCCGTCTTCTTCGATGAGTAGTGACTCTGTATCCTTGATGGAAGCATTCTTCATCTCTCCCATGGACACTAAGAGAGCTAAGCTTTGACAGGCACAACGGGCCACATGTCTCCGGACCACACGAGATGGGTCATTTGCTATGACAGCCAACACGTAGCGCATGATGGCGGAAGTATACCACTTGGACATGAAAAGGCCATCGAATGCGGCGATGCGAACTTGGGTATAGTTACCCTCACTAAGAGAGACAATCAGACGAAGTAGAATATGCAGCCGCTTGCACATACCGGGTAAGAGGGAAAAAGACCCGGAGATCATTCGGGACGAGGTTTGCAGTAGTGAGAATCAAGTAGAACTGGGGTCAAATTCGTTTAGGGAGACGCGCTCTGATGATACACGAAGTAACTCACTTCCAACGCTGCGATGGTCACGACATTCTTCGGAGAAGGGATGAGTCTGTCCATGCTCCGGTACCTACTGACTTCGTCAATCGCCTGCTTCGTTAAGCTGGCATCCTCGGTAGTATGCTCCGATCGCACTTCCTCACGAAGCAGTTCGCCGCGTTCCGGGGGCGCAATTGAAACGGTTGCGCAAGCGATAGCTGAAATTAGAGTGCATATGTAGAGCGCGTCTGAGTACTAAAGGGCATTTAGATCGGTAACTATTCGTGATCGCATCCTACTTACTGGGTTGGCCGTGTTGTCGTTGTAACGAAGCTGGTCAATAAGGAATTGACGAACGACTGAGGGCGTCTTGCCGTTCTCAAACCGTACTTGAGATATAGCGTGAACGAGACTCTGAAAATCTGTTGAGTTGCGAGACAGAAGTAGCAACGTGAAGACATACCTTCCGAACAAAGTATTCCGCCAGGTCAGAGAAGTCGTTAGGCTTTGGAACGTAAGTATGAGCGAACAAATCTTGATTGGGATCTTCTGGCTCGTAACAGTAGCGAAGGAACAATTTGAACAGATGAAATAGCCCCAAGAAGTCAAGTCTCCGAACAGCGCACTGATATTTTCGCGTCAGAGACAATCTTCAAAAGACTAACAAATTTAAAATGCTGACATGCATTAAGGCCATTGCAGCCTCACATCGTATGCGATAGTAGTAATTGGAGACGAGCACTGTTTTGGTGAATGTGCTCGAAACGATGGCGGTGGATTGCTTTGAGAGAGCGTGAACAGCCTAGCGAAGTTAAAGCCTGGAAAATATCTCGTCGACAAACAACTTACTTCCAATTGGGCAACGACATCACGATCTCGCTGCAACTGTGACACCCACATGAAATCCGGCTGCTCAAAGGCGATAGCAGCGATCCATTCAAAGTCGGCGTCCATCCGAATCCATTCATACGTCGCACCGGACATTACCTGCTCATCCTCTTCTGTCCAGTCAGCCACCTTCCAGTTTTCTCGTTCCTTCTCATTCTCCCAGATCTCGAGTCCAAAACCCATGTCGATCAGACCCATGGCTTCAGCAGCTTCGGCGTCACCTTCTGCTGCAGCCTGAGCAGCTGCTTGTCGGGCAAGATAGCGCTTAGTATTGCGTCGAATGCGTTTGTACTTTGTGTTGAAAGGGACTTCAAAGCGCTTGAAGGGAGACCGAATGTCTAGAACATGCTCATACGGGGTACCGTCCGCCTCATGGATCCGAACAGTCATTTGGCCCTTGAACAAGCAGGTGAGGGACTCGATTGGGCTGCAACCGCTCGTAAACATACCTCAAAGAATGGCACAGGCTTGTTCAACAGTTTCGACACCTCATTATGCTCAAGTGCCTTGTACGCAGGTGAATCTTGCCGCATCGTGATCTCGACTGCCATCTTCTTCCTGTTGAACGAAGCAGAGAACCCGAACGCTGGACAACCGCTGCCGTAGATCCACTGCTCGGCGAAAGACCGAAGATCAATGCCACTGACCTTCCTGCAGGTACGCAGGAACGAGTGTGTTGATAGAGCATTGTGTTGGAGCTCTCCGCTCATCGCAGACAGGAAAATCTTTGGCAGAACACGAGGAAGACCGAGGGAGGTGCCAGACTTGCCTAGGCGTCGGTCCAAAATGTGCAGTACCAGGGGCGCTTTCAAGTTGACAAAAGGTAGCGTCATGGAGTCTGGAGGATCATGGTGTTGTGGTTGGCAGATTGGTGGCATCGATCCGTTGTCCCACTCAACGACTCGTTGCATGTCACGCTTGAGTCTGTATCGGTATTCGTTATTTCCAAGGAGCTTGCGGATGAATAGACCGGTGATGTACAGGGCAAGGCCATTGACGAGCCAAGTATCTGACCATGTCTTTGGTTGGATGTTGATTCCCATCCACTGACAGGCCAGCGCATGACTAAGTACGTGTCGCGTTTCTATAACTTGCTCAATCGCGTCCTCGCCATGAAGAAGATCTACAGTGATCAAGGAAAGTGTCGAGCTGTCGAAGCGCTGAACAGGCATCTCGTCCACCGCCACCACCTTGTATGAGCCGAATGGGTAAGAGCCAAATTCGGTGCTGTAGAAGTTCATCGCCGAACGCAGAAATGAAATTGACGAATGGAGCATAGCTTCGTGGCCAGGCAAGCAAAACGCATGCATAAGAGGCTGTGATATGCCAGAAGTATCCTCCGATGTGAGTTCCGTCGGGATGGGATGCACATGGAAAGGGCCAGCAGCAAAAGCGACATGCTGCACGGACGTCAAAACCGCTTGAGAAAACAAGAATATGGTTTTGTTCGAGTTGTTGGGATGGGCAACCTGTGCTACCCTCGTTAGCTCACTGGATGGGAGAGATGCGCATCACATGCCTGTTCCACGAGGTCACCACTGCATACAACTACCGTCGGTGTAGACTCCTGGGTCTCTTCAAAGTCACCAGTCTCACCACGATGGCTGGGGTCAGGCTCTTCCAGATACCGGGGAACAACAAATTCGAACTCCCAAGTATACTTTTCCCACAAATTGTCAATACATGGAACCCAACATCTCGCAGCGTCGGGAGACGACGGTGTCGTGTACGCATGTGGTACGCGCTAAAAGACTTCAGAACTTCAAAATGATGAACATGGAAACTGCTCACATATGGGTAGGAGTCGGTGGGCAGCACAAACTGGATGCCATCCACGGGGTTTCTCAGACTATATTCAATATGTACAACTATGGGCATGAATTCCGGGCCAGGTGCGGGGGTCTGGAAAGAGGGGCCAGGCGTCTGAGGCTCAGGCGTCGCAGCTTTGTGGTAAACAACCTCAATACACGATATAGTCATGGAACAATAAAGTTACCTTCACTCGCACGACCGTTTGCAATGGAGTGGTTCGCATGGGCAGTTTGTCGGAGCGAAACCTCCTTCGGGATCGCAATTGACAGTTCTCCCTCGTCTCCTTCGGCCAGTGCGGAGTATATTTTGCGCTTCAGCTCCGGATAAGTGTGACAATCCTGAGGATTCGAGATATTGATCTGAGCGAGCGGATCATGATGAAGGAAATCCGCTTGGTGAGACGCGACAGAAACTGAATGTATCGCTGCGGGGAACATCAGGTCAAACAAGTTATCACGAATCCGAGCGCAGCACGTACTGCATTGTCTGGAGTGCAGATGAATAGTCCTCAGGTTGGGGTTGGTTGGAATAAGCGTGATTTCCGTGTAACCCTGTTCGAGAATGTTGCTTGTGAGCGCCTCGCTCAAGCGGCCAATGAGAAAAACAACATACCCAGAGAGAGCCGGAGAAGTCAATCTCCAAAACGACTTTCTGGTGGCTAGTATATACGAAACAAGGTGTCAGTAATGAAGAAACGCGAGGTAAAACGAAAATACGTATATAGAGAAACCGCGACGACTGTGCTCGCGCTGCATATTTTGACTATCAGTCGAACAAAGGGCGACAAACCGAAAACTTGAGCTCGTAGTGTTTGGCGAGCTACACGGGGGGACTTGAAACAGGTAGAGGGGAAGATGGACGGGGAAAGGAGAAGACCGCTGGTTGAGGTCACCACGTACGGTGAGATTGGTGACGGCGCAGGGAGAACCGACACGATTACGTAATAGCACAGTCCCTCTTCTGTGGCTGTGTATAATTTCCTGCAGCCTCGAGGACGGTGCCATCAGAATCTCACATTGATCACCTTGACTTACACTACTAATCAAGAGAAACAGGTCACAGTTTTGTGGACAATATGCCTCCAAAATCAATCTTTAGACAACCAGGGGCAAAGCACTTCCAGCTTGTGCACAGATCTCAGCGAGATCCTCTTATTCATGATCCTGACGCGAGTCAGCATGTTTTGAAGGCTTTTGTACGAGGGAATGATAAGAAGGTCCGCAAACGATACGTATTTTCACCCTGTGCTCATTCAATCCCGTTTAACAGGGAAAGACCCGTGCCGATCTCGAGTCCCTAATTTCTCCCGATGATATTGCTCGGGCTAATATTGGCGAAGCAGCATTATATGACATTTATTTCGATGACACAGAGTATGACTACATGCAGCATCTGCGCCAGGTTGGCGCAGAGGAAGAGGGTGTAGAAAGTATACTCATCGAGGCACCTGCTACCTCTCAAAAATCAAAGGGCAAAGGCAAATCAAAAGATCTCATCTCCTTGCGCGATCTGCCACCAGAGGCACTACCATCCACATCTGAAATGCCCAGGAACTACGAGTCGCAAGAAGCCATTCCCTCGTCAATCGCAGGTTTTCAGCCGGACATGGACCCGCATCTCCGACAAGTTCTTGAGGCATTGGAGGATGATGCATTCGTAGATGATGATTTAGAAGATAACTTCTTCGGCGAGCTAGTAGCAGAAGGAGAGCGAGCAGAGGATGAGGAATTTGAATACCAGTTCTTCGATGACGGTGATATCCAAAAAGATACCCCTTCCACGGAGGACCGCGGAGACCCTGACAGCTGGGAAGCATCCTTCGCCAAGTTCAAGAAAGAACAAAAAGAAGCACCTCCATCCAGTGACTCTGATGACGATTTGTACTCGGAAGGAGGGGACACGATAGGAAATTTACCGAAGTTGCCTGTCATTGGTGGAAAGCGGAGACGCAAAGGCACCTCCGATGCTTCTGGATACAGCATGAGCAGCTCCTCGATGCACCGCACGGATACTCTGATGACATTAGATGAGCGTTTCGACCAGGTAATTGGAAGTGATTCTACCCGGTCATTTTTTTTGACCACTTGCAGCTAATGGAGAAAGAATACGGCTCGGGTGAAGAAGAAGAAGTCGAAGAAGAGAATGACGTTCTTTCATCTGAACTTTCAGATGAAGCTCCAGAGCTCATCACCTCGCGAGAAGACTTCGCGGCCATGATGGATGACTTCATGGACAACTATGAGTTGCTCGGCCGAAAACTAAAACCAGTCCTTCCTGGAGACTCGGGCCCAGAGAAACTTGATACCCTGCGTCGAGCGATGGGCCAGGATGAGCGGGTGCGGATAAGATCAGCAGATGACGACGAGGACGAACAGCTTGATGACGAACTACTTTTCGCTGCATACCATGCCACAGAGAAAGAGGACAGGTGGGACTGTGAAACTATACTGAGTGAGTCATTCATGTTCGTCAGCGTCTTGCAGCTGAGGCAGAATAGCAACATATTCCAACCTGGAAAACCATCCCCGCGTCATCCGTGCGCGAGCATTAAAACCAGTTCCGCAAATCAAGCTTGACCCCAAGACTGGTCTTCCTTTTATAAACGACGATCATCGCCCCATAAAGACGCGAGATGGCGATCACGAGTTGCATTCAGTTGCAGAAGAGGAAGAAGATTCCCGAGAACCTTCAGGTAAAACATCTTCCTCATTGCGTAGATGACGTTCTGCTAACGTTTCACGATCAGTAATCAAACAAACCATATCTCGTCCGCGCGACGAATCCAAGGAAGACAAAAAAGCTCGCAAACAGGCTGTCAAAGCCGAGCGTCAAGTACGTCGTGTAGAGAAGAAGGCGACACAGGAACAGTTTTCTGCCGAAATGAAGCACCAAGCACAGGGCCTCACCAACAAGGCTCGCAGTAGTAGAATGAGAAAATTGTAGTATACAGATGTGCAGTAACAAGATGGATGTAATGTACAGCGTTTAGATCATCGGGTATGTACAGTATGGCACGTGAATGGTATGCAAAATGCGACTGACTGAGTCGAGGTAAGGCTACAGTGGAGTATGCTTGAAACTTTGAATAAAAGGACGTGATATGCTTCACCAGTCTGGCCAGAGTTCAACCAGACTGTTCAGGCTGTAAGGGTCATCTTCTGGGATGTCTTTCTGCTTCATCCATCGATCAGGGACCTAAAAAAACAAATTGTCATTGGAACGATGCAAAATACTCCATGAACACTCACCAATGGGAAATATCTATCCATGGCGCTGATGAACCGCTGTCTATACTGCTTGGGTGTAACAATGGTGGGCTCTCCCTTGCCAGCCCCACCAAGGAAGGTAGTTTCCTTCACCCAGCTCTCAAGTTTCTTGTCCCAGGTGTAGGTACGAATGTAGTCTAGCAAGGAGTGAATACGTCGCCAGAGGCAAGCATAAATTTATCACTCACCAACAATACCGATCACCAGTTCATGAGTCTGAGCATCAACACCGACAAGAAGTGAATAATCCATGACGTTGATGTCTTCCAGAAACTTGGTGTCATTAAATAGTGCGCCTCTCAGTATACGTTTCGAATGTTCGCGGAGATAAAACGGTGAGAGATGGGCAGCTGGAAACGATGATCAGCGACTTCGATCGTCTCGAAGATAAAAATACTCACTTTCCACGAGATTTTCATCCAGCAGTACTTCATTTTCCCGTCCAGTGGAACGCACATGACGATTACGGGTGGATCCCTTGAGATCATAAATCTGAACGTGTCGTCAGAAATTGCCTACATACAAGAACAAATGTCGCACCTTAGAAAACCGACGATCATAAAAGAGGTTCTCCATAACAAGTAGATTCATATGTGTCAGTTTCGACTTGCTCGAACCCTTGTCTCTTGACTTCTTGAACGTCAATTTGTAGCAGCCAAATACTTTCGCAAGTAAGGTGGGACGCTATAAAGACTTTCAGAACACTTGCAACCTCAAGAGGGGGGAGGAGCTCACGCTGCCAGCGATCGCAGATGCCATATATTCAAAGTACGCAGGACCAAACGTCTCCATCGTCTGAAGCTCTGCCCTTGAGAGCTCTTTCGCAATGAAACGATCGTCTTGTGGAAATATAAGTAACGTTAAGACTGGAGCCAGAAAGCCAATACAGACCTCTTGTCTTCAAGAACGCCGAGCCAGACTTGCCTCCAGTGGCGTCCCACTTGACACATCTTGCCAACGATTCAACCATACTCTTCTCACAATCATACGTCCTGCGCAAAGCGTCGAACTGTTCTGGAAATAACACAGTACAACTAATA
Source organism: Rhizopogon sp. AM-2018a (assembly GCA_002995095.1). Classification (NCBI taxonomy): domain Eukaryota; kingdom Fungi; phylum Basidiomycota; class Agaricomycetes; order Boletales; family Rhizopogonaceae; genus Rhizopogon; species Rhizopogon sp. AM-2018a. The sequence goes on along the minus strand of PVYJ01001006.1, from coordinate 34,919 downwards.
GTCAAGCCACCACTCTCAAAAGCTAAACGGGGGTCAGCGCATTGCACTTTGGGCCAAGTACACATCAGACTCACTAATCACCCAAGGCATCTTCGTTGACGCAGATTTGAGCTCATCTGCAGGGTTAACAGATTCCGCGGTCTCAACATTGACCACTCCCCACGTCGAGGAGGAATCCGCGACCAAATGATCATCGGGCATGAATGCCTCCCCTCCATCAGTCAACTTTGGCTCTCGGGCAGTGCGCTTCTCAGCCCGGGAATTGGCCAATATTTCTCGATATTGAGGAGAACTGTAAGCGATCAGATATAGGCAAGATCACTGATGAGAAATGACCTACTTCAACGCCAATGCGATGATAGATGTCGGTTCATCCGTCCTCACGACCATGGAAGAATCACGGAAAATGTGCTCTGGATCATTCAAAGGATCCTCGGCTTCTGGATCCGATCTACGGGGAGGGAATTGAGCTGAGAACAATCCCTGGGATAGTCCCTGGAAAGCCTGCTTAAATAACGAGTGTCGTCCAGGAATCTCGTCGATCTGCGGTGGAGTTGGTGGGAGATTCATTCCCGGCTGTTGAAATGAAAGAAACGGAGATGGCGGGAATGATGGCGATGGCTCGAGCTGCTGTGCTGGTGGAGGAAGTGGTGGTGTCGATGATGGAGGCACTGGGGAAGGCTCGCCTTCAGGCACGGGAAGTGGCGTAGGATCCTGGACAGTGACAGTGGGAAGGGTGATCGACTGTTCTGGCGACGACTCCGTCGCAATTGTACCTGTCGGTTTTCGCGCCTCATCCTCGTCACCACCTTCATCATCTGCTTCGCTGGAACTATCAGAGCTCTCTGACTCATCCTGTATCGCGTCTTTGATACTATCCAGAACCTCAACCGTAGCACGAGCAGACGCGACTGGCCGTGCCTTCCGACCCCTGATAACCGCATAACGCCTGTTCGCTCGCTCAGTGTCCCGATTCATACGCTCAAAATGTCGTGCAATATTGGAAACCTTGCTTCCAGCACCTTGAGGCGGGCGTCTGAACGTAGGCTTGGCACTAGGTGCTGCTGTAGTGGGACGAGAAGGCGCTTTGTCTTTTTGTATGTTTCGGGCAGATGGCTTCCGTCGCAGAGTGCGGCCACCGCCAGGAAGGGGTTTGGCAATTGGGGGTGGCGATGACGGTGACGGGTCAGCCTGGGGAGGTCTTGCACCACGTTTATCTGGCGATTGCCGTCGAGATGCTGTCGAAGAGTCAATGGAAGACCCAACGGGCCCAGGGATACGTGAATTCTGGGTTCCCAGTGAGCGACGATTGAGATGCCTTGAAGCTACATTCGCCGCATAACTAGACTCGAAGTCGGACACTGAGGGCTTCTTGACAACTTCATGTCGGTGCCTGCGTATGGTAGATCGTTGAGGTGGTGGCTGCGCAGCATATTCTTGTTCACTTTCAGACACAGGAGGAAATGGAGCGAGAGCAGTCCTGGCAAGTTCTTCAACACCCTGCGGAGGTAGGTACTCCTGATACCGGGCCACCAGTTCTGCAACACTTGGGTGAGCATGTGGCCGCCGAGGCAGTCTTGATGGTCTTGTAACAATGCGACCACTTTGAGCTTCATTTTGCTCCACCTTGATAGCATGATAAGTGAAGGGATTTCGAACAATGGATGCACTTACTTGTTCTGTTGGTATTGCACCCTGGTCTGAGAGTGCCCCGTCCTCTTTTGATGCACCAATAGTCGAGTCGCTATCAGGGTCCGATTTGTTAGCCACTTCAGGTTCAACAACTGAGGGACCAGCAGCTTCCGTGTCGGACGTGACCGTCGTCGTCTTCTCTGCAACAGTCTCAAGCTCAGCCTCCGAAGCCTCTGACGCAGATGAAGCGAAAGATTCTCCAGTAACCCGCCTTCGACTCAGTGCTCCCTCTTCCGCCTCCGACACGCTCGAAAACGGTAGATGAGATTCACTAGGACTCGCAAGATCACGTCTATTCGGCCACATCGCCCTCACAGACCCGAAGGCAGATACCCTCCGCGTGTTCCTGTCCAGAGTCAGAGTGCCTCTTGGCTTCGGGAGTTTGTCAAAGTCCTGCTGCCACGCAACAATCTTGTCCTGTCGAAACGATCGAACTTGATTCAGAATTAGCGTATCAGTCGGGGCCGACTCTTGGTAAATCGTGTTGATCAACTGGGCAATCTCCTCTCTCTCAGCTTCAGCGCGTGCAATCAGGGTGTTGATATCGGCCGTGAGTTTCGCATCCTGCTCTTCATCACCAGTCGCTGCATCAATGCTGATAAGCTTGAGATCGTCAATGAGGGCAGTGTACCAGACAGCGTTCCTGCGGTGAAGCCGCTCGTAATCCGCATTCTTGAGTTCCAGCTGCGTCTCAGGACGGATGCGAATCCGCATAGCAGGATAAACAATCTCATGGAGGATGACAGGATCTGCCTGGAACCGCACCGTCATTCCCTTCGTGGCAAAGAACCGGACATGGTGTTGGTAAATATTATGCTGGCAGCCAGCGCCTTGAACAAGCTGTACGTCCGCGGGGTAGAAGTGCAACTCCAAGAACTTCGCAAATGAGTACCGCTGCATCTCTTCGGAGATGGGAATGAACGGCGTCGCGGAGCCACATACCCGACAAGCGCTCCAGGTTGTGATCGTCTCCGGGGACGGATAATGATGCGGACCCCTGGCCTTGATCTGCCCGTCCCACTGCTCAACGGCAACCGCAAGCCTGGTCTCATTATGCACAAAGACCTTGCAATGCCTTGCAAGTGGCTGGTTGCATCCTTTCCCGGTGCAAATCGCCTTTGGGTCGAGGAACTGGACCAGGGTCTCATTAACACTCTTCTCGATGAACTGACCCAGCGTGTAATCATTTTCGCCGTAAAACTTGATGTACTTCAATCCAGGAGCGAAACAAGCACGATGGAGCCCAAATTCTTCGATCGGAATGGTGTATTCCCAGAGGCTGATGCACTGATACTGGTCAATCACGAAATCATCAGCATTCTTGCGGAGATACCATTCCCAGATACGGCGCTGCTCTTCGTGGCGATACTTGACCATACTGAGCTGACTTTCCAAGGCGATATCGGCAGCTGTCTTGAGGGGAATCCTGCTCTCTATCTCGCCAGGAGCGATAAGACGAGGCGACATGAAGATGGATGATCCTCCAAGGACATGCAACGAGTTTGGCTGATGCTCGAAGTATCCAGTAGGTTCTTCGCCAGTGTCAGACAGACCTGGAGAGGGCGTTTTCAGAATATCAGGGAGCGGCAGTGCTTCAATCTGGGCTTTCACATCGTCCGCATCTGATTCGACTATAGACGGTGCCACCACCTCAGGGGTAATCGTGGGCGTACCCGAATGCTGATTGTCATTTTTAACAGCACCCTTTTCCTCTCTCCGCACAATCTCGTCCTCCCAAGCACGTTGTGCATGGGTGAGCTCATCGTCCAACTCCTGCATCCTCCTGATAGGCTGAGGAGGAGGAAAGCGCAGCGTGGCAGAGACAGATATGAACGTCTTGGTGTACGGCTCCTGCGATTGCTGGATGCGCTTCGAAAGGCGAAGGCGTTCAGCATCAGCATCCGGAAGATCCTCTTCAGCTTCTTTGATCTCTGCCTCCTCTGCCATTTGCCTCTCCTTATCCACTGGAGTCACGAGATGTACAAGAGATACCGATGCAGGCACAAGAGCACCAGAGGTCGGCATCGTGCCAGACCCTTCCATTTGGCGCTTCGGCGCCATACTCGCGGGTACCGCTTCTGCGCTCAGGCTAGGCAGCGTGATGACAGAGTCCTTCCACAGGTGGGTTTCCAATTTCAAGTTCCTCACGACAAACATCAAGAACCTGGTCACTTTCTTCACCCTCTTGAGCGTATCTACATCACCTCCTCTCAGGACAATGGTGCACCCCAGTTCACGGCTGCATCCCTCGAATCGCATATACGTCTTCCGTCGCCCTGGAATCAGAGGGTGGTCGAAAGTCTGCACACGAAACCGCGCGCAATGACCTAATCGAGGCTCTAAAGCTAGCTTGTCCATGGACGAAAAAACATCTCCCTGAATCATCCGGGCCACGAACTGGATTGCAGTAGGCTTTACAGCACGTGCCACAGCGATATTATGCTGCGCGAGTGCTTCGAGCGCGATCCTACTCACAGACTTTTCGACCAAGACCACGTGCGGCCTGAGCGCGGCAATCCTGCTCGCCAAGTTTCCGAGGTACTCCTTTTCCTGCCTGAGAATCTGGCCAAAGTGGACATATTGACCCTCGACTCGGTGAAACTCGAGTGGGAAGGTCACAAGCATAACGCGGGGATTACGTTGCATACGTGACATTTGCTTGTGGGCGACGTTCTTGGTAATGACTGCTCCATCAACGTACTCAGAATTGCTTGGTTTCCCACCCGGGATCTTCTTGATCTTGACATATCGTCGGACATCCATATCTTCGCCCTGGTGGTACGGAAGGGCAGTAAAGGTGAGTTCCCGAGCAACACGAAGGGCAAGTTTGAGCAGGGTTTCTTCCCATTCCTTGATATTGGGAATCTGCTCGGTCGTGAGCATTTGTCGCAGCATGACGCGAAGGTGGAACATGGAAATTAGATTAAGTTCCTGCGCATAGCTAAACCCCACGGCATGAGATCGTACAGGACGATATATATATATTGAATTGGCTTACGCAGTGGAGTCTCGCCTCGTGCGCCAACCTTCTAGAGTAGGGAAGTTATCGAGCCGACTCTGTGCTCTGCTCCTGATAAAGGGCGTATTCACATCAAAGTCCCCAAAACTACTGAATCTAGAGCGCATGGCATTGTAGTTTCCGGGACTGTCTGGCCCGTGTTGATCCGGAGAGCTCAATGGAAATTGAATTGAGCTCATGGTGCCCTCTACGTTAACTGGGATAGTGACTGGGAAGTCGACTGGAGTCTTGGACCGAGGAGCCATAGCAGCCGGCGAAGTATTTTCGTTGAAGTTGGTTATTGAGAGAGGATCCTTCTCATCTTCTGAAAGGTTGCGTCGGAAGGGTGCTGTGCTCTCTCGGACATGCTCCCACTCGCGTGGAGAGGCGGACACCGAGTGGTTGTTAGAACCTGATCGTGGTCTCTTTGTCTCAGCAATGGAGTACAAATTAAACGGTTCATCGGTCCTTCCAAAGAGCTGCGAGGCCGCGAATGGGGATTGCGGATGATGACCAAGACTGAGCGCAAAGGTATCGCTGCCAAACTGGTGTGCAGGGAATGGAGAGGCTGTGGAAGAGACAACAGAACGCCTATCATCATCATCTTCGTCTTCAACCTTTGCGAGTTTCTCGAGACAGAGGTTGCACACTCTGACCATGCCGTCATGGCCAAACCTCGAACCCTTGATAATGTTGGATGCACAACGCGAGCAGAATATTTGTCCTGTGGTTAGGTGAACGGCAAGTCCGCACTCGAAAATTGGGCTACGCACCACATATACGACAATGATGTTTACGTCGCCATGTCGTGAAGACACTCTTGCAATCATAACATTCCTTTGCATTCGAGTCGTCCATCCAATAATCGCGAGAGAGACCTATGGCAAGATTAGAAGCAATGTAAGGAAAGGATCTTATAGTTACCTTCGCCACGAATGCGCCTTATAACCTTGGATACAGACGCAGACCGATTCAACGATGCGGTGGTGCGTATACTACGAGCATCGTCCTGGATGGGGAAGCCGGGGATGGCGGTGCCAAAGACACCACCGTCGTGGGTCTCATATACAGGGGTGTATTGGCCACTACGGGAAGGCGAGCGGTCTCTTTCGGGACCGAAGGAAGGCGGATCTGATACGACTGGAGTCAAGGAGACAAGGGGGGGTGCAGCCTTGCATGGTACAACGGTTAGAGATGATGGACGCTCAGGTGCAGATGGGCGAGAGGGAAAAGAAGAGTTACTGTTCACAGCGGTGGCAGATGGACGCCTCTGTTCGCCTATAGTGGCTCCAGGAGTACCAGCGGGGGGCGAGGTAACGGACGATGAAGTCAAGGGAGTAGCGAAGCTGTTCTTCATGCGTGAAAACAAAGAGGTAACAAGAGCATAGGAAGAGTGATCGTTTTCATCCTCTTCTGAGAAAGGATTGAAGGAAGTCAAAGAAGTGACATCGTCTCCGAATTTTGTGCTGCTTCGAGACCTTGAGGGAAGTCCGGTGGAATGGGTACTCTGTACTGGAGAATATGGGAGAGGTGACTCCATTTCAAAGTCGGCAGGAATGGCGAGCACGAATGACAGGTAACTTGTACTAGTTTGAACTGCCTTAGCTGCCTTTGGGTCCCGCTATCGGGAGTACATGGTAGGGAGCAACGTCTATTACCAAATCAGTCACTCTGTGCTATGACGCCTTTACTCATCCTGCCGAGAGTCTCCACTCCCTCCTCCTCAAACTCAAGAGCACCGTCGTCTACAGCAGCAATTGCCAAAAGTTCATATCAGCTTTTATGTTATTATCACACGTCTACCACCGGGAGTGACGGATCGCGAGGCGAACAAAGAGCGGAAAGGCGCCCAGACTGAATGGATAATGCGATGGTTTGTCCCTGGATGCGTATTTACTACTAGCCAGCGCAATGCAACTACCCCTTTCGCGAAAGATCGTCTGTCATGATCAGAAGCATGTGCAAGCGCTGAAAACCTGTCCCTCCTTCAGGGTCATGACTACTTATCGATAACCAAGGCCTCAAGAGGCTTCATGTCCTTCAAAGGACCGCCCGCGGGTCCTCGCCTTCGAAGACGTCGTCTAATAGTTTCAGGATCGACGGGAGAAAACATTGATACGCCGTAATGTACATGTTGACATATAGAATTAACTACATACTATCTTAGTTTCTGTGACACCAAATAGATAGAGACCAACAAAATTCTTCTTCCCTCTAATGTCACCGCACCAAGAACCGCCCGACAACGAGCAAGATCCATCAGAGATTGATCCCATATGGACGTCAAGCCGTACAGCACGTCAGATATACGCCTTAGGTGAAGTCGAGAAAGTGAGCATCCAACATAATACCGTACCGCAGCACCCGCTCACACTGCAGAGCTAGGACATAACCCGTCTACTATCTCTCGCAGCATCGTCCATCTCCCTCCTCACTCTCCCCCAGACGGATGGGCCTGACGATGATAACCTCCCTCCAGGGGAAGAGCGCTCAGAACAATTCGTTCTGGAAGTGAGCGAGTACTTTGAGCGATTAGACGTGAGTTCAACCCGTCCACGTCCTATTCGAAGCTCAACTCAATCAACACAGTCCATACAAGTCGCCATTCGCTCCTCACTAGCTCACATCCGCCAGTCACGGATCGCCCCATCCGCAATCACGGCACCCCCACTCGGTTTTGTACCCCCTTCACTTGGCGTTGGTCTACCACGAGATGGCGCAGTCAGTCGAGGCCTACAAGAAGAGCGTGTCGATCGAGATGCATGGGTGGGCATCCTCGACGCTCTTACTCGCCTTAAAGTAGCACAAGAGCATGAACGACAACAGGCCTCGTCGAGCCACACAATGAATACATGAGCCCAAACTACTCATACTCTACACTACAGCGACCCACACATCCTATGCCGAGGCCTTCGATTCCAAGTGTCTATAATAATAAAGTGATGCAACCGTAAGTCAAAGACATCGTGGTCATACGTCAAAAAGCCCGTATCGTCGAGGTCGAGAGCCAAAAACTTACACGCTGGCCTCCTCCAGTGCTTCCTCAGCATGCAACAACTCAACATCCTCCGCAAACTCAGGTCTAGACTTAACTCGCAACTTCCAACAAAAAAACACGCGCAATGCGCACATAATCAGGGGCGACGACGATAAAGAGAGATGAAAAAAAAGACGCACGACGAGTTCCCTTAGATCTTGTACCGCCTTACCTAGACGGTTATCAGAATCCTTGATCATCCTGTGCGACTCTTCCAATATCCTTCTCTGATCGGCGTATACTTCAGTCATGAATGAAGAATATATATAAGATGAATCGTGCCCACACACCGCGCTTTTGGTGTCCCATTCTTCAGCATTATCCGCGATAAGCTTATCAACTTTGCGCTGTTGCTCTTCTGCTTCTTTCGCATAGAGAACATGCTCTTTCAAGAGCCTGGGAAGGGGTGTTAGTTAAACTTGGATTTACGGAGGCGCTTTGTTCGTACCTTTTTGCTACACCCGACTTTATATTCAGCTGGCGGTGAATGGCAGGCCTGTCCGACATGATTCAGGTGGTCTGAAAGGGGTTGAGGAGATGTGGTGTACACTTGGCTATTCCAAGTTTGAACAGGTTTGAACTCTACAGCTTATCGCTGCATCGATCGGATTTGAATCGATAAGGTCATAGTGGAGTGACTCTTCCACTCTTACACCGCCCCGAAATAACGGTTTGAATGAAATCAACGTTTGCAGCGTCATCAGTACTAGTCGAGACAAGTCAGATCGACCTACGGATCGATCTACTCATTCCAGCATTCTCCCACTTACCACTGATTACTTCATAGACCCTCATGGACCCCGATGAAAAAACGTAAGACGTCGATTCATTGCTTGTGATAGTATGACAGTACAAATATGTAGTACAGCCTGCGCTCGCCAGTACAAGGCAAGTACAACTAACACCTACAAAATAATCAAACAGAGATGTGATATGCGCGGAAAGGAAGCGGGTAATGAGATATATGAAATATCGGAGCGAGTAGCGACGAGTGATGTGCAGCTGAAAAGATGGCGACGTTAAACATGGTACGTGAACCGGGGCGTGAAGTGTCATGAGATGTCGACGACCAATGCATCCAGCACCCGCAAGCGGGAGTGGACCACAATAACCAATTCCAACATCGCCGTATGCTTCATGCGCTCAAGCCTTCCTCAACACACGCTACAATTGACTAGCAAATGAGGTGTGGAGGATGACGAGCTGCTCAAAGCCTTGGAAATGTCGAAATGGAAAATGTAGGTCGTAAACCAACAAGACTTCGCCGTGCGAATCCATGTGGCGGTAACCGACGAGCTGTATTGCACCACAAACATGCAATGTCGTGCTTTATCCGCGAGATAGCCTTGATGATCTCGCGAAATACTCGGGAAAGGAGAGAAATCATGAAGACGCGGTGATCAGTCGCATAGATCATGAAGAAGCATGATAAGTAGGAGGATAATAAACATGTCATGCGGAGATGGGGGAATAGTCTTCGGAAGGCGGAGATGAATGGCTACGTAAAGAGAACAGAAGGCGAGGACGATCGTGAAATGATGATGCGCCAGTGTATCGGCAAGCACGAGGCACGTACCACAATGAAGTGGTCGTTCGTCTCAGTGCAAGAAGGGATGAATGGGAACGGAAGAGGGAGGACAGAGGACGGTCGTGAGAACAAGAAGAACACGCAGGGGCGGCGAAGCATGCACGCCACTCGCAAAGGGCATGACCAGTTGCCTCAAGCTGCTCTGCGGTCTTGTGTCGGTGTCGTGTCATCTACCATCGTCCATATCCGGTCGGTATCCGATCTTCATCGTCAGGATTCCAATTCGTCGATGCATGGCAAACGGCGAAAGAGCGGCGCAAGCGCCACTGAGCGATCGTAAAAACCTGTCTGAAATGGGAAAACGTCACTGACGTCCAAGGCGCCATCCATGTAACGCAAGAAGACAATGATGCGTATGAGGTTCATGTCGAGTGCAGAATATAAAAAAATGCGTGTTAAGTATCCAGTGTATGCGTGGAACCTGCTCTACAGGTAATCCGGTGTCGTATGCGATCATGATGTGAATAAACAATGCTTGAATGATAAAGTAAACCGACGGTGCTTTTATGTACGAGTGTTCGAGCGAAATCAACGTCAGCACAGCAATCAGAAGTTTGATTGTGATTGCTGAGATACTGCTGCAACGGCGGCGGCAGCAGCGGCGTGACGTTGCTCGGCGGTCCCGAGCATCAACGCCTCATTGACACTTGACGGAGGTTAGCTTGCATCGCATTAGAAGCCACGTTGCGAAGAGCACTTACGAGCGAAGTCGCTGTACTTCTGCTTCAGCTTGTTGAAGTCTCGTCTGGAGCTGCTGAGCGGTCATCTCGAGGTACTTGACGTGAGTCGTAGCGCGGTCGAGGAGCGAGACCTTGCTAGACTTCTGGTTAGAGACCGGCAGAGCATCCTTGAGTCTGCGGTAGCCATCTCGAAGCTCATCACGACGCCTCTGCTCTGACTCGATACGCTGACGACGGATCGTCTCGCGGCGCATGTCAGTGCTGGCATTGGCAGGGATGGAGGGCTGGAAGTCGTCATCTTCGTCATCAGAGTCGTCGTTCCGTGACTTTCTCCTGGTAGCCTTGGTAGCTGAGCGCGTGGTCGGCGCCGCAATGGGGTTGAAGCGGTGCGAGCGCGGCACGGCAGCGGAGTAGTTAACGGAGTGGACAGAGGAAGGGGAATGAGTCCCGCTTCCGCGACTGCGCCTGCCAGAGGCCAAGCCATCTGAGGAGAGCTCACCACCGCTGAGGGAGTAGACAGCGGGAGGCGAGATGCCATTGTCGGGGGGCGTGTAGGGACGCCCGGGCGAAGCAGTCGTGTAGGACGCACTGGATGAGTAAGAGTACTCGCCAATGGAGTTGGCGAGGTTCAACGAGTTGAAATCCAGGCGAGGAGAAGACGATGAAGGACCGGGAACTAAAAATAGAAGACAATCAATTGTGTATTCATGGGAAAGATAGATAAATCAATACTAACGAGACATCGTGGAGACACCGTACGGGGATTGAGGGTACTGCAAGTAAGGCTCGAGGTTGGTCATCGAGTCATATGCGAAAGGTGTGTCCATGAAGTTGGGGCTCCGGGGGTGCTCGAGGAGAGTGGATTCCATGACGAGAAGAACAAAAAAAAGCGGGGTGTCGGTGTACGGAGGGCGGGAGCTTGCACTGCAGCTAGGTAGTGATGATCGTCAAATAAGTTGACACTGAAATACGCTGAGATTCTGCGAGTGTTTTGTTAGATAAACGGAGTTGAAGACAATTGTGAGACAAGGAACTTACGTTAAAGCAGAACAAGAGCCGACTGCACAATAGGAAGAAGAAAGAAAAAAGTCGGGGAGTAGGACAAAAAGGTAGGCGGAATTGAGGACTTGAAGAAGAAGGGGATGAGGAGCAGGTCTAGCTTTGATTCCCTTGCTAAATATCCCTTTTGCGCAATCGCTTCTTGGAGACTGATCAGGTAAATTAATCACACGAAACCAAAAATGGAAGGCATAGTATTCCCGCTATGCCTCGTGTTGTGCCTTCAGCCAAAAGCGACATCGGGATTTCTAGTCCCTTGCCTTCTTTAAATTTCACCGTACACCGGTTCCTATCTTTCACAAAACGGGGGCTTTCATTCACAGGATCTTCTTCTCACTCTTGACCAGAACGGTCTACTCTATACGGCAACTTCTGCCTCGTTTTCTGGATCCTTTCCTGACCCAATCCATTCGTGGCCAGCCCCCACTCCCCATCAGATCTTTCTATCCCGAGCTGACGCTCTCGCTAGTAATTTGCATCATCCATTTCCTTCCATTGGTCTCCATTCTTTCACTTCGAGCCCGTTACCCCCAACCCTTCTCCGACGACGAGCTTCACATTCACCCTAAGCTAGTGGCCAATTTGCTACGATCGTCTAGCCCATTCGCGCGCACCCTTTTCACATATTTCATGTCGCTTATGTCTCCATTCTTCGTCTTTCTATAGGTCCCCTGGCCCCCTGGTCCCCCTAGAACTCTCAACTCCCGATCATCTCGTTCTCAACCCTGAGTCATAGCATAGCAATTGTCTTAGTACTACCCGCCTTACCGCGGCTTCGAACTCCGTATCGCTCAAGTATTTTCGTTTTTATTTCTA
>PVYJ01001006.1:12723-22994 GCA_002995095.1 Rhizopogon sp. AM-2018a | reverse complement strand
GATCCGGCTCGCCCAGGAATAGTGCCTTACGGTGACTCCAGGTAACCGCCCTCATTATCAGAGCAATCTTTTCATGTATACTTCATTGTTGTCCAAACCTTCGGCTCTGTCCATTTTTCTTCTTGACATGAGGATCCTAAACCTCGCAACGTTTCGTTCATCCCCCCGCTACTCGCGCTAACTTTATAAATTGAAATCCATATCCATCTTCCGATCAACCAGCGACTTTCTCGGCAAATGTTTTAAGTTAGTTGTCTCGTGTAAACGCGCTCACTTGGCCATACTCAGACTTATCATGTGAGCCTCGGAACGTCACCCACTACATTTATTATCATTCTGCCGATGTAAACCCTTTCAGATGAACGTATTATTCTTTCAAGGGCTTAAAGCGTCGCTAGTCATGAAGAATGCCGTGATCCCAACCTTACCCTGACGATATCGTGCTAGGAAGAGAACATCATAATGACACTACGAAACAATTACCCCCTGTCATATCCATAGTGCATAATGAAGCAGTTATATTACGCCGTTCGCCGTGTCTGCGTCATAGAACCCTGTATACGTAGTGTGCCCACTAGCTGTGAGTAAATGCAGTGACAATTTGACGCAGCTTCTAAACAAGTGTAAATTTTTTGGTAGTCCAAAGAACATGCTGTTTAGAATATCTCCGCCAATCAGAGCGATGGCTTCACTTCTCAGGAAAGCTGCAAGCGTTAACGTACGAGCGACCTTGGCTTCAGCAGACGCATGTGACAGCAGAACTACAAGTATTCTTAGTGGCTGATCCTTCACATCAAAGTGACGTTATTGAGTCAACGTAATTAGACTTTAGACAAGAACACGCACCAGAGGCGATGCCTACAGGCAATCCGAACGTCTCGCACGGACCTATGGCACACGAGCATAAGTGTCAAGCGTGACGGACCATATTTTGATAGAAGTATGTGTCACCGCAGCATTCATATCCAACTTAGATGCTTGAACCCTGTATAGACCTCTTCCGTGAGGAACAGACGAGTGGGAAACATTGTTGCATCACAAGACCACAGCCACAAGGTAGGAAGCATGTGGGTATTGTTTATTCCGAGTGGTCCAAGTGTCAGCCGGATGCGTTCGATGAGAGCAAGCAGAGTTCAATATGTCCACTTGCGCCAGGGAAGAAGCGCAAAGCTGGACAAGGTTCCACAGGTCCCCTGGACCGTTCCACAACCTCTAAAATTCCCTCGGATCGGAGGATCATGTGAACGCTTGGCTCGCCGGCGATCTACCAGGAGTAGCTTCGCCCACATACTTCACAGAGTCCCCGCCGCGTATCGTGAGCGCAAGAAGCAAGCGAATTTCAAGCGAAGAAAGGGACGCCGTAAAGAAGGCGCATCAGCTGCGAGGCCCTGTCGATAAGACAAACAGTGAGTTAGCATCTGCAGCCTCGTTGTGAGAACGAAAAGCCTGTAAAATCGACGGTAAAAAAAATGTTGATTCTAGTGCACCGCCGAAAGGTAAGCGATTAGTTTCATGACTAGAACATCGTGACATCAAAACCACAGGTTGGTTCTGTTCCGTTCTGGAAGTGTATTCTCTATGAAGGTGACCCCTAGATCGGCCGTTCCCTATATCGCAGATTGAGCGCAGCTCGAAGAGAGTCGAGTCACAAGGAAGAGCCACTCCATCAGCTCCTATAAGCCCCCACCACCCAGTTCACTGTGAGTCGATAGAACGGTGGAAAAACGGAGCAATCGTGTTCCGTTATGCAGTACCTGTGGAGCGTTTGACCGGTTCGCTGCAAAAGACAAAATAAGTTTATTTGACAGTGACTGGGAAAGGCAAGTGTGATGGTAAGCGCGTGACGTCTTCCTAAAGCGTGACACAGAATGCCTTGCCCCCGCAATGCCCCCGCGTTCACGAAGTTCAACTCGAGGGATCGCCTTTCCGATTCTGAGCAGTAGATATTTAGTAACACGAGGAGATCTCTAGTAATCTCCTTACAGCAGGAAAGGCGATATCCGCCCTGCACATGGGTATGGAATGATGCCTCACTTTTTCACCATATTAGCCCATGATGCCTATCTCGTTAAAAGCACTCAGTGTCTCACGCGCACGATCCAGGTCGGGGCGGTAAGATGAACGAAACTCTACTTGCTGAACTTTGTAATGAGCGCCCGTGGTCATGCACAGGAGCTCCAACGTTCGAGGCAAAGAACCCTTTCACAAGGTCACTAGAGTGGCCGCCTGTCAGGATCTTGTGGTCAGACCATAAATTCGGTGGTCCGGTGTGCGGAAGATGGTATCGTACTATCGATCTTGTGAGTGCCCAGATTCCTGATCACTCCTTGTCAAGCCATGCCTTGGTTAATTAGTAACACCTTACACGGATCAGGATTCTATGAAACAAAATAAAATAATACATTCTCTTCCAGTGCGTGCAGCCTGAGTACTGAAACAACCAATGCAATTTCATCGCTCTTCAAGGTTCATCTCCGCTGGACTTATCAAACGGCACCCCGTTCTGGAAGGAGCAAACGACCTGCTGTTTTGGAATTGCTTCTCCCCATCGGCGATGGATGTCAAGATTCATGGGTTCGGGACCGATTTCAATCATAAAGTTCTAAGCTCTTTCGACAGGGCTCGACCTTTCAACAGTCGGGGGACTGCATGCAACATTGTCAGGTACATTCTATGGGGAGACACTAGCTCTCATCCAGCATTCCTTACCCTCCGCGAACTGCGCATCGCCAAGTACTAACCTTTTTCGCTTTGGGACATGTAGCAGTGCAGCAGAAATCTGGGGGAGAGCCACCCCCTGTGCCAAAAATATAAATACAGAGATACCAAGTCTGACTATACCTTACCCGAGGACTCCCGAGTCTAATTGACATTGTTCGAGCGCCGGCTTCCGGGAACCGTATTCCTTGCTGCGCAGTCAGTCATGTGCGACTGGTAACACGCGAAGTTAGAGGGTATTTTGCCTCGCCACCGTATAATTATCACGTCGTGGAAGTGGAGCTTGTCGAATGAATGACCTAGGTACTCCGCTACCGGTATCCCGACGATCATCGTCTGGACGTCCAGATATACGATTATATCAATGTTATTTGGTTTTGCCATTGGGCGTCATCGTTCAAGGTTCGGCCTTTGTACAAGCAGGATAGAAGGATATAGAAAACAAAAAAGTTGAACAAACTACTGTACTGACTACAGATGATAGATCGTATCTCCGGGCTGTTCCACAACAGACTTCCTTCGGTAAGCACCTTCTCCTCCAGCCCTCTCAAAAGAAAGGGAACCCGCGGCAACGACTCTCATCAAGAAAGCCGTGGACAAAAATTCGTCCGTATCATCAACTGAAAAGACAGCCGACCATCCGGTCGCTTCTTCAGCGGGCAGGTCATATTATTTGGTGCATCCGTTTCCCGTCGAGTGAGTTCGTGCAGTATTCGTCAAGAATGAGTTCGTTCAGTCGTGGTGGGTTTCGTACTTGCGGTCGCAGCAAGCGAAGCGCACCTATTTGCTTCGAATAGAGAGCAAGTAGGTACACGAGTCACGTGCGAGCCAGCGATGGATGAATAGATGGTTAGATGCAGTCATGAGAAGAGTGCAATACATGTTAGTGATAGATGGAATAAGTGGCCCGTAAACTTGGCGAGTGGGGGTTTGATTGTCGGGAAGCGATGATCCACTGGGGACTGGAACTTCTGCGAGGTGATGTAAGGTCTCAAACGCCTATCGATCAACGACACGAAGCACGATTGGATTAATCGGCGCTTTCCTCGGATCAACAGCGTGAGACTTCGAAGCGATCCTGCGACATCAAGTTGTGTGGGTCTCAAGAGTTCGAACCAGGGCGGATGGACGATAGAACTGCGCATTGCGCCGAACATGTCCCCAGCGCCCAGGACTCGAGCTGACTTGTCCAAAACTAGAGACCTCTCCACTTCTCCCACCGCCGAGCCGGAAAACATGAATAACAAATACAGGATGTGAAAATGAGAAAAAAAGATGAAGCAATGTGAAAGTAGCGTCCGTTGAATGGTATGAGCCATAGAACCTCAGTACTCCGAGGCAGCTGGACTGCGCGAATCCTCTCGTGGGGGCTGTTGGCCTTGGACATGAGCGAGAGAATGAGCAGGCATCCCAGGTTCAGGGGGAGGGGACAAGGGTCGAGCATCTAGTCCATGTATATTGCCAGGCGAGGGAGAGTTGCTAGTTGCGAGCGAGATTTTCTCATTGACGGTACGAAGGCGCTGTACCTCCTGTTCCAGAACAAGGAGACGAGCCTGCATCTCCTGTGTCTGTTTTTCTAGAAAGATGATATGATTCGTCGCTAAACGGCATGTCGTCAATCATTGGTTATCCAAGATGATGAGTGATCGCCTCACCTCGCTCAAGTAGCGATACCTTGCTGCTCTTCTGGTTGGAAACTGGCAAGACATCCTTCAATTTGGCATAGCCATCGCGTAATTCGTCCCTCCGCCTTTGCTCAGCCTCAATCCGCTGTCTGCGTGTTGCCTCCTTTCTGGTGTGGGCCAGGTTTTCTACGAATGTAGCGCCCATGCTGTTGTCTTCTTCGTCTGAGTCGTTTAAGGAACGAGCACGGCCACGCCGCCCGGAAGAGCTAGTTGTTGGGGAAGGGGTGGGGTTGTAGCGCAGAGATTGGCGATGAACTAAACTAGTTCCACGGGATGACGAAGGGGAACCTGTCCCGCTGCTGTTTCTCGAATGGTGGTGGTAAAGGCCGTCCGCTGATGTGTCAGATCCTGAAATGGGTGGGGACAAAGGATCGTACATGTGAGGGGAGGGCGGAGGGGGAGAGGCAGCAGGCAGATTCATTGACACATGTTGTGGCGATGAGGTATACACGGGTGGCGGATATTGATGCGTTTGATGGGTGGGCATGAGGCTGAGATTATGGAACTGCAGGCCTTGATGCAGGTCTGGCGCAGATAGATGGCCTACAAAGAATTCGAACATGAGCAAATTATCAGATCAACATGTGTTTGAGGTGAGTTAAGGGCCTCGAGGAAAAGTACCCACGCGGATGATGAGGGTTGGGATGCTGCACTACAGGAAAAGACTGCTGGTGTTGCATCGCGTGGTGGTTGTACGCGAGGCCATACGAAGATTCTTGCTCGGCAGGATAGTATCCATAAGGACCAGCATGTCCGAGATTTTGGTTGTGATCATCGGTTATGTGCTGCTGGTGCTGGTGCTGCTGATCCATTGCAATTGGGGCTACAGTGAAAGTCGTGGATGGGTCGTGGTCGTCAAATGAAACTTGAGCGCGCAGGGAGAATCGTGAACTAAATGGTAAAAAAAAACTCAAAATTGAAATTGAAAGAAGAAGAAAAGGAGGGAAGCAATGAATAAAGTAACAATGGGTCACCCGGACGGTGTCAATGATCCTCGCTCGAAGGAGGGGAACCAAACCGTTCACAACAACGTTCTCCTTGTTTACCCTTTATTTGTCTATCAGAACAATGCCTCGAGAGAAATAAAAAATCATTCAGGCTCTCTTGTCTACCAAACAACTCTCTTTTCCTCTCGTTATTGTACGTGCACTCTATGTGAACATTATTCGACTAAATCAAAGCCAATGGCACCGCTATATATTTTTACACTTTTCTCAAGACTCAGATGCCTCGAGGCTATCGTGTGTATGTTCTGATTTGATATCCATGAACATGCTGCACCCAACTACGATTGCACGTCAACGTTCTACGATGCTGGAGAACGAATTGAATTTCAGAATGATGATTTGATTCATCTACCCTTCGGATAACCCGATGTAATGGAAGAAATACTCCATACGGCTGCCGAGTCTCCGATCGTTCCTATCGATGGAAACCTCTGTCGATAATTGAAAGTGATAGTTAGTCGAACGTTGTAACTTCCGCCGACATTTCAACGCTCTTCATTTCCGGTTCTATGGTCGCGGACTGGGTCACCTGCCAAAGACACGAGGGTCCTCGAAATACAGTAGCGAGTTCTGCAGCGTCAAGACATCCTACAGGTTCTGATTATGTCGAATACTACTACTAAGAATTTGGACTGTCTCGGCCGACTTAAAATCACAATGTGCAACTAAGGGGGGTAAATGATTGCAAATGGGGAACTGTCTCCAGGACTGTCAATGGAACAGCCATGGGCAATCACTCGTCTACTTAAAAGTAGAACGACGCCTTTGTAGCATACATATCTCTGGAGCAGTATGATATATTTACCTCCACTCTGCTAATGTTCCAGTACTTAATGATGAACGCTCAGGAGATTGTCTCGGAAGGGAAACTATTTCCCACAGTTGTTAAAAGTCTCCGCCGATGTCTTTACAATTACTGACCGAGTTCTTCAGCAGAGCGACGCCGGCTACGACGACGAACGGAACGGTGGAGGGTCACTCCAATTTCATGATTTTTCAGTATCCATAGGCGTGCCAATGTTCGTTCACAAAATTTGTTCCAAGATACCCGCTGACTCTGTATTCAGTCTAACTAATTGCACTTCTAACACTGCTCGGCCTGGTACTCGAGAACTATTCAACGTTGGTTGTCTTTTCTGAGTTGCCCGCAGGTGACCCTCCTCCGTGTCATGTCAGAAGTCAGGTCCACGGGACGAAATTCTCATGTCTCAGGAAACTCATCTGGTCCCCAGCTTGGATGGACCCCACCTCGCGCACCTCTACCACCACATCGTCTTGCAAAGATAGCCAATGCCCTTGGAATCTCTACACCATCTCCTGCTGCATCTAATTCGTCTGCTCCGTTCTTGTCTCCGAACTTTCCCGGTGGATCCCCTTCCTCGAGTAATGCTGATCTTCCCTGGCGTGTCGCGACACCATCTACCGCGTCTGCTCATAATTTTGGATCTTCTGCGTCTTCATCTCAGACTAAATTTTTTCTTCATGTGATACCACCTCTTCACCTCTCTCATGATACCTCTGATACCTCGGACCTTGCGCTCCCTCCTCCAACTGCTTCAGGATATCATACACAGTTCCGACGCGGTACACTTGTAGCTCTACAGCCCTCGCTGCATGCACAACTTGTAGCAATTGCTAAAGAATATGCATTGCCTAGTACAGTCGGCATCATCCTTTACCTTGTCACAGCTTCCCCGCAGAGTCGTCAAGGCAGTCCGATGCCTTTTGCGACCCCTGGTTCAGGAAATGAGGATGGAGAGGAACCAGGCCCACGCCTCTCTGAAGGAATCTGGAGACATATTTGGACTCGAGTTCTGAAAACTGAGCGCCAAGAGACTCTTGCACTTTCGCGGGGACCAACGCCTAGTCCTTTCGGTCTAGGAGATCCCTCTGGCCACTCGAATTTACGCCCCTTGATCACCCCCATGCGAACGGACATGCCGCAACCTCTCGCGTACCCAATTACTCCGTCATCTACCGCTTCTTCAGTTTCTGATCTTCGGTCTCACTCTAAATCTACGCCCCTTTCATCCTCATCAATATCACACTCGGAACCAGATACCCCCGATACCTCACGTTCGTCTGATCATGAAACACTTGAGATTGACCTCCCAGGTCTTAATTCACCCTCTATTATACCTATACTCGCGAAAGTAGAATTCGATATTGACCGACGGAGAGCAGCTTGGTACGAGCCATGGCTACGTGGCCGCCGCATGACTTTTGCTAGACGTGCCGAGAGTCGTCAAAGCAATCGAGCATATTCGCGATCACGATCACGTGCCGAAGGAGATGCAGATGAGAAGCGAGCGCCATTCGACCTAAAACTAGTAGAGAGGATGCAGAATACAGGTTCTGTATTCAGTTTTACTGCGTCACTCTCTTCAAAGGAGGAAGGCGACGCTGGCGGATATACTCCTCTATCAGATTCTGCGGACGAAGCAGTTGAAGACGACAAGGCGAGACATGTATCTGATGCCTCTCGTCACGATCCCCTAGCAGACGTCTTTGGCACGGATGCGGACACCTGGGCTGACATGCGCGCTGAATCCCAGGACGGTCAGCGCGAGGTTAATCCAAATGTGGTTGAGCTTGCATTGGATGCATCCGCACTGACTACTTTGCCTGAACAGGAACTATTGGGAGATGAGGTGGTGGATGATGCGGAAGAGGTTCAGGACATTATACGCAGGATGTCAAGGCCCCCGTTGGTCGTGTCGATACCGTCCCCACCGGCCTCAAAACAGATGTCATCGCCTCCAGTGACAAGCTCTAAGAAGCCTATTCCCCCTCCTCTAGTCCTTCCGCTCCAGGAAACAAACAATAGCCTCGTACTGCATCCTGAATCGAGCTCAATGGCATCACTCTCCAGCGGAGGCGACAGCACGTATCTGGCTTACGCGACTCAGAAATCAATGTCAAACACAGATGACAATGACGGACACTCTCTGGAAATGGAGCAAGAATATATGCAGTCACGGAGTCCTACCGAAGAAAAGCGTGTCGGCGCTGTTTTCGAGGACCTCAACCTTGGTTTAGATTTAGGAGATGAAGAAGAAGAGGTGAGTTTTCACTGTCAATCTTATGCGTTGTCCCTTTAATTTGTCCGTAGTACGACGAGAACGATCCAAATGACCGACGTAGAAGCCAATATCTCATGAAAGCCAAACTTGACGAGATTGAACGGGTATGTAGTCATACGTGCTCATTTCGTGATTCTGACATCTTGGAAATAGACTTTGGCACAGTTTTCTCCTAGACTACTGAAAACCAGTGATTTAGACGAGGATATTACGATCACCCATACCCGATCGAAATCACTCCTTGCACTTCATACAGGATCAAAGTTGTCAATCGATCAGACCTCTAACATTTTGGCGACAGGGTGAGTTCAGTCACAATTCTCAACAGGCCTTGTCGGCTCAAGCTGTTCCCAGGAACTCTAACGACCACGCAACCGAGAAATCTTGGCCCGCCGTCCCCTACTTATCCATAGCTACCACGTCGCAACAGTCAGGCACGCTATCACCTCAGATCGCTGTCAACGGTGTGTCGACCAGTGCCCCAAAGTCGTTCGTTCCACCCTCGCGCTCTGCCTCACCCAATTCTGTATCCGCAGAGACCAAGATGCGGAAACGAGATTTAGACCCATCCATGTACCCACCGCCCTTACCTCCTTCATTTGGGAAGCAGTCGGAGTCGTCTGACTCGCCCATACCGTTGTCTCCTGATCCTTTTGGGCGATACCCCTCTTATCACGAGTCGGAGTTGCAATCCACGCCGACATATTGGGATCCAGCAACCGGGCAATTCACTAGTATTCCTGTTGAATCGAGGCCATCGTTATCTTCTTTGGATGAGGGTTCTGTTGCTTCAACGACCCCCTCTAGTCGGTTCTCTGCTGATTCGGCGAGTTTCTCTATGGATGCTACGACAAACAATTCAAAAGTTTCTACTCCACTTGTCAGTGTCAAGACATTAAAGAGACTCTGGCGTAGAAGCAAGTCCTCGTCGGTGTCGGCGCAGCAACCTCCAACACCAAGTGCTGGTCGGACTTCGTTCCAGATATCCGCGCCGCCTGTTCGCCCATCACATGATCAACCTGGGCCACCTCTGCCCCCGCAAAGAGGATTGCCACCTGTGCCCACGGCGACTCCGTCGCGACCACCGCCCGCACGTTCAACATCTCCTTCGGTACCCTCTTCGTCAGAGAAGACTGGCGTTCGTAAATCCATCCTCAAGACCTGGAAATCTGTATCAGGTGCCACAGCCTCTTCCAGTGCTCCTTCAGAACCAAGACGCGATACCGAAAGACCCGTATCGAACGAGACCATAAAACCTCGAAGACCGAGCATCTTGGATGCTGAGATACCCCCAACCCCGAAACTTGCGGAGCAATACTTGCCGTCAAATCACACCCGAACAGGCAGTGGCATTTTTGAGCGAAGGAAGTCTCTTGGACGTGCCAAAATGGGATCTTCATCGAATTTTTCGACGTCGTTCCAAGATGTTACCGCCCCTTCTAGAATGCCGTCACATACAACATCGTCGACACAACCTCCAGGCTCAGTATCTCCTGCTCGCTCTCTGCAGTCTGCTACTTCCCGCTATTCTCAAGTAGATGGCAGTTTTGAGACGGCACAGTACGAGGTAGTAACCCCGCCCAGGGTATATCCGAACTTGTCTTATCCCTATCTTGACCAAGATTAGCTCCCACAGGGAGCTATTGTGATCATTGACCGTTACTTCGTTCCGATTTGCTTTCTTCGAGTCAACGTCGCATCTTTACACTACATACCGTCGTTTTGCTTCATTTATCGTATTTTATTCTACTACATTCACGCGGGTGAATTTATGAACT
>PVYJ01001001.1:16647-29473 GCA_002995095.1 Rhizopogon sp. AM-2018a | reverse complement strand
ATGCCACCTGAACCTACGTGAGTACCTTCTCCGATGCCGCATTAATATGGAAATGACTGACTGCATTCTCATTACAGTGAACTCGACCTTCTGAGGCAGATTGTCGAGACCCTTCAGAACTCCACAATTAGCGAGGAAACAGGACAAGACCCAGTTTCTAAGTTATGGGCTACATACAAAAAAGTGTCAGGCGGATGTGACGGTGACATGTTAGATATGTGTAATGGCAATATGGATATAGTACTCATCTTTGTTCGTGCGATATTTCTTTCTTTTTCAACATTCTATCTAATATGATTATTATGATCAAGGCTGGTTTGTTCTCTGCCGTCAATACGGCGTTCATCATCTCAATGCAGCCGAGTCCCGTCGACACCACCAACGCCCTATTAATTCAGCTTGTTCAGGCATACGTTCCGTCGACCGCTCAGCATACTACGCTTCCCTCTCTCGGTTACTCTTCTACCGGCGTTTGGACGCAGGCGCTTGCATACGCGAGCCTTGCATTTAGTCTTCTAGCGGCTTTTGGTGCTGTCCTGGGCAAGCAATGGCTCAGTTACTATAAGACAAACCGTCACGGCCGTGGATCACTTGAAGAACGATGCAAGCAGAGGCACCGCAAGTTTCAGAACTTACAAGCTTGGCAACTCGAACATATATTGCAGTCATTCCCATTCCTTCTCCAGGTCTCTTTGTTACTGTTTGGACTGTCACTCGGAGCTGCGATGTGGACGCAACAGTACATCATCTCCATTGTCATCATCACACCGAGTGCTCTTGGCTTCCTTTTGTATTTCTTCACCATCGTGATATCTTCAATGAATCCGGACTGTCCATTCCAGACGCCCATCTCATTAGTCATTCAAGCTATCAGTCGCTACTTTCGCAGACGACTCGGAGTGCGCGGCCAGCGCTACCATGAAAGTCAAAGTTCTACTGTGTCCGCCATGCAGTGGATCCTGGAGACTACAACTGACCCTAATGTCGTCAAGTTGGTGTTCGAGTCGATCCCCAGCATGTACAATCAATCAAATATGGATCTCCTGAAAATATGCGAAAAGCTTCGAGACATGTTTGTTGCATGTTTTGATGAACGCGGCCAAATTCCTGTCCTCCAGGACCGAGCACTGGTATACGGGAAAGTCCTGATTGACTTTTTCTGGAATTATCCTAATGCGAAGCGCATGCTTCGTACACAAAAATGGAAGCTATGGGAATCGTGGCGCGCCCTGCATCTTCCTCAGGCACTAGAACAGTTTTTCATTTCATATGACCAAATGAAGAAGAGTAGTGCAGATTCGCAGCTGCATTACCAAGCAGATACCCGCACTGCTTTGCGTCTGGCGGTGTTTGCTGGCTTGGATGCATTTACTGATCCAAATGATAGAAGATTAGTTTCCGACGGTCAATTCCGATTACACCTCTCTCAGCCGAAGGTTGACCACCTTATGGGCTGCGTAGAGCACTTCAGCAAAACCAATGACATGGATGCGGCAGGAGATGCTCTGTTACTCTTAGCCGGTGGCATCGCAACAACAGCATCATCATCATTATCATCACTCCTTGACGTTAACACTTGTGATCACATCCGTCTTCGGCTCACTTCACTTTTGCGAACAAGCCATCAATCACCTCAAAGATGGCGCTGTATTGTACTTCGTGCAGCTTGCCAGGTTCTTGAAAGCGACCGACGCCACAGCGACGATGAAATCTTCTTGCGGGGTATCCTCGTGGCCATCCGTCCACATGTCCACATCCCGAGTGTATGTGACACAGACGACTCCCAGATCACGGATGACAGGGATCCACTCTACTTCACTCAATGGCCCGAAATCCATGATCTAGCACGCTCTCCGCTGCCCGAAATCCAGCATATCGTACTCCGTGCTCTACATGCTTTACCTCCACCTGATCTGGTGGAGTATACTCGTTACTGGAGTGCATTCATTAGTGTGATACGTGCAAGTAAACTCCCTGCCGTTCATCTCTCCGCCTTGCACGTTGCTTGTAGGGCCAAGGAAGTCCTGGCTATGACCACTACTGTCGAAGTTGATCATTCATCACGAGGGAATGTCCTCTCCGAGCTCTCTAAAGCTCTTCTTACCGCAGTAAGGGATGATGACTCCAAGCTCTCTCCAGCCGTTCTCGCCACAGAAAAGGGTGAATCTGATATCTATCCCCGTCTCATCTTTGCTCTTGCAAAGAATCCCGCCTGGCGGCTTCGCTTGATCGAGGATGGCCACGTTCAGACGTGCATCACACTGATAGACATTTACAAGAGTCGTCCTTTTTCTTTTTACCTACCCGCATTTTTCCTCCGCATTGCTCCGCCGGGAGAGGCCTCTTCTTGTTGTGATACCATTACAGACATACAGTGGTGGCTCCTCATGTGGATGGCATGGTATGCCATTTCGCAGCGTGGCGCTGATATGTTTGATGATGGTATTGAGATTCTTCCAACTCTGGTCAGGGGCACGGACATGCACATGCCAGACAATCTTTCCAAGGAAAACCTCGGGTTTCTCGATAGGTGGTTGGGCGACGTTCTTGATAAGTTGAGATTGCAGAATCTGACCTCGAATGTTAACTCTGCAGTAAATGGTTTAAAGTATAAGGTTCACTGTAGATGGAAAGGCATCGAGGTAAGCAATCATTGTGCCTGTTTCTTATGTTGAGCAAAAGCTGATAACTGGGGTTTTAGCCACAGTCAGATGTTATCTCTCTGATTTATCCTCGGTGAGTTGGGGGTCTAATTGTCCGTTGTGTGCTATTCTCGGGCGTTGACGCTGTACCCTCCTCCCAAGGTTCCGAATTCTGGTGATAGGAAAGGTACGTATCACTGAGGGTTTTCCTGTACGTTCGTCGTGTTGACATGATATTAGACTGGTGTTGGCAAATCCTCGCTGATCAGCAGCATGTTTGGAGTACAATTCGCGGTATCGCTACTCGTGATTTACCATAACCGAGAGTGACTCGCTCATCCCTCTATAGCTCGTGTCGAACATCGACACCGAGTATATCTCGGCGCAAAACGACAGATTCATTCTGCATGATAGTAATGGGTTTGAGCCGGGCGAAGAGGACAATTTGAAGATCGTACGGGAGTTCATACAGCGGAAGAGACGTATGGAGGCTTTGGGAGATAGATTACACGCTGTATGGTAGGGGTTTTCTATCTCGCGAGTCCGTGGTGATGAGAGGCTGACGGACGCAAAGGGTTTGCTTAGAAATACCCCGTATCAACGGGCGGTTATTGGACAGGAACACGGAGGTCTTCCTGGAGTTGAAACGTGACGGGCAGCTAGGAGACAGTGCGTTCATTAGATGGTTTTTTCTCTTCAGATGAACAACTTACTTACATGCTACCCGTGGATGTTAGTCCCTGTGGTCGTCGTTCTCACGAAATATGACAAGTTCATTGATCAGGTGGAACGTACGGTAAATGATACTGATTGGGAGGGACTGAGCAACGATGCTGTCGAGGACATCATCAAGCAGAGAGCAGACGCTAAGCTACATGATAGTACCCGAGCCCTGGCAAGATTCATAGGGTCGGATGTTCCCTACGCTACAGTCTCCAGTAAGTATCGTCCCTCATGCTCCAACCGTTTCATGCATACTCATGAAACCACTGCGGAGCACAGCTAAAGATAGGCACAAGGAGATGATCACGCACCTAATCCAAATCACTGAAGAGTGCGTCCGCCCGCACGTTGCGAGCATGATGGCCTCCATTGCTCAGCGTGCAGATCTGAAGCTGAAGATCGAAACTTCCATCGAGTACGCTTCTTTTTTACCTGGATTCATTCCGAA
The DNA here is from genome assembly GCA_002995095.1 of Rhizopogon sp. AM-2018a. NCBI lineage: Eukaryota > Fungi > Basidiomycota > Agaricomycetes > Boletales > Rhizopogonaceae > Rhizopogon > Rhizopogon sp. AM-2018a. The sequence continues at coordinate 25,660 of PVYJ01001001.1, read as the reverse complement.
TTTTGATTCAGTCAACGTTTTAGTGTCGGCAAGAGAAGTGTGTCATACGAATGGTTAGCGCGCATGTTCTAAGCTTCATTTGTTGCAGAATATTGGAAAGCGCTTGCGTCGACTGCTGTGTTCAGGGACCGTACAACATGGGCCTGTCTAGAGGTACTGCACACGGACATCGTGCGTGTATGGGACTTCCGTGACCCGCATCGTGTACGTGCAATGGGGGCCTAGTTGTTATAATGGCGCTTATGCTGACGTGATTATGGATTTCGGGGTTAGTATTTGGACAGCAAGGAGTTCAAGACGCTGATGGTGAACGTGGTGGATAAGATAGATGTTGAATCGATCGCTCAACCTAATAGGACCATGTAAGTCGCGGTGTTTTCGCATGATGATTATGATCTATGATCTGATGAAACTGCTTAATTTTAGGGCTTTTGGGCTTTCGACGGGGGGAACTATTGCAGGGATCACGTCAGTGTTATCAGTACCTGTTGCTCCCATCGTGGTGCCCATCGTGGCCAGTGTGATACTCGTCAAATGGGTCTACGACATGTACCAGCTATCGTACGTACTCGTTGCATATCGCAACGCAAGAATAACAGAGCCTGTCCAGTCGCGTGGTGCTACAGCACTTTATAGCCTACATTGTGGATGTAACGCTCATCCTACAAATACTCTATGTTGTATCTGACAGCCACGAGCTCTCACGACGGACGATCAAGCTCGTTGTGGCGTCGTACCTTAACTCAACGACGAGGGCTGATGTGCATAATCGAATTCAGGAGTATGATTGTCATTTGCCGTTGTTGGAGAGCGCGGATCGGGGTATGTTGGCTCATATTGTTGAGCTGGTAGAGTCGTTTAGTATAGATGCGGGGGATGTTTCGGGACTGAGAGCACGGATTCCTGCTTTTACGTTTGTGCCGGATGAAGAGTGGGAAGGGGAGTAGGGACCGACGTTGATTATGTATTGTAGTATGTACGCTGCGTGTTGTAACTGTAAAGTCGACCGATCTATATGTACCCGGTGAATGAAGACCACGGTGGGTCAAGATATGTCACGGAAGCAGTCATGGGAATACGGGATGACGCGGTTCACGCGAGATGAGCACGTGTTGTGGGAGCCATTGTGTTGGGTTGCCATGTCATAAAATCGAAAGAACGTGGTTGCCAGCCAGCAAAAGAAAAAAACAACAATTAGAGGAGCTCATCGTAGTCCATCTACATCATCATCGATACCCACATCCTCGTCGACGTGCTCGACAATGGACGCTACATCATACCATCCGATACCGGCTACCTATGAACGCGATAGAGGGTTTCATGAGAGAGACAGGCTGTAAGTCATCCCAAGCGCTCTCACATCACACACGACAAGATCGTCCCAATCTTACGGGTCCGTTGAACAAGAACAAAGTTTCATCCAAACCTTCCTTTTAACCTTTATATCTGATAACTTGGAATCATTCTAACAAATAATGCCACCTAGGGAATATGAGCTCACCGTTAGGCAAGAACCGAAACAAGCTCGTATGTGTGGTGTTGGAGGTGCGTTTCAATAAATCCCAATCCAATCCCTCATTTCCTAAACCTACTTAGCCGACCGTCGTCCAATCGACCCACCACCCATCATTCAACTTCGCGTCATAGATCCACAAACTCGTCAACCCCCTTCCCCGGCTCGTTTAGATGCCGACGATTCTGACCCCAGCTATGCTCACAGCTTTCTCCAAAATCCATACTACTTCATGTTTGCAAGCCTAGCAAAACCCGATGATGATACAGAACTACACTGGCTCAAGGTCTATTTCTTATTATCTCCCTCATCATCATCCATCTCATCCCACTTTTAGGATGGGAAAACACGCTGTACAACAGGTTCGGTAGTTTCTTCCTTGTACCACCTCAAAGATACCGAAAATCGCAACGAGGATGCTGGCTTCTTTGTTTTCCCGGATCTTAGTGTTAGAACAGAGGGTTCTTACCGTTTGAAGCTCAGCCTCTTTGAAGTCGTAAGGTCAGTTTCATTCTGTAGCACTCACACCCCTCCCCACCTCCTCAACTTCTTCCTAAGCAATACCGTCCGCCACTGTAAATCAATCTACTCCGCCCCCTTCTATGTCTACACTGCAAAGAAATTCCCCGGTATGGAAGGTGAGCGCGAGCTTTTCATCACACTCCCAAATTAATTGCTCATCCCCTTTCTTGCTCATTATTGGTCGCATGATCGGCCTGCCCTCATCATCAGAATCCACTCCCCTTTCATGTTCACTAGCAGACCAAGGCATCAAGATCCGTATCCGCAAAGACATCCGCGTCCGCAAACGCCCCATCGCCGCCCTCGCAGCCCCCATCGACACCGAAAACAATACCAACAACCATCACGAAGAAGACCATGACAACGATACTCCGCTTTCTGCTGCCCCTTCTTCTTCCGGTCAGGCGCATTCTAAACGCCCACGGCACGCCACCGTGTCTTCTTCGAATACCACAACGGACTTGCAGACCCCTACGGCGTCGTTGGTCGGGCTGCCTGCGTGGCCGTCGACGAGTTTAGATCCTATGCTAGGTGCACCCAGTGCGCCGGGCGGCGTCGAGCTTCCCGCGCCGACTCCCCCTTCGGCCGTGGCCGTGGGACTCCCGCCACCCCCTCGCAGCGCCAGCTACGAAAGCTCGCGTCTGGGGACAGGGGGGTCCATACCTCCCCCGCCTGGCGCACAGATGATATCCCCTACAGGATCCGGATCCGGAGCACCCTACGACAACCCCCGTAGCGCGCCCATCCAACCTACCTCCTCACAACGACAGGCGATGCATCCCCATCATCATAACCCATTTCCCAGCTCTAATGCGCCCGTGTTCAGTTCACAGGGCCGTGTGAACGTGAACTACGAGCAACCGCAACGGGCTTCTGCATCTGCGTTTGATACGACGCGGAGTGCATATGATCAGCGTGGGACGACTTTTGAGAGTTCGAGAGGGTACGAGCAGCACCAACAACAACAGCAGCAGCAGCACCAACAACCAGAACGGGTATATGAGAGGGGGGCAGGGTATGAGCGAGCGACATTGGATACGCACACGCCACGCACGGCATATGCGAGTGGGTATGAAGGGCAGAATCCGAACCCGAACCCTAACGCGCCGGCGGGGAGCAATACGGCGACGGCGTTCCAAGAGCCGTACCCGGCTGCTGCGGGGTATAGCGGTCAGAGTACGTCGATCCAGAATCAATACCAGCAGCAGCACCCGAATCCGTCGTCTTCGTCTTCTTCCTCGTCGCAGGGGTCTTCGTACCCCCCTCCTTCGCGGTACGGAGGGAATGCGTACCCGCAGTACTCTCAACAACAGAGTAGATATGAATACCAGCAGGGATCACAACAGCAGCAGCAACAGTATGCGAGTCCGAATCCGAATCCGAATCCGAATCCGAATGGAGATCCGTATTATGATGTGTCGACGAGCGGACCTCCTGGTTCGTCGTCTCATGGTCATGGTCACGGACATGCCCATGCCCCATCATCGTCGTACTACCCTAACGCGCAGACGAATTCATGGAGCCCTGGTCCTCATGCGCATGCGCAATCGTATGAATATAACCAGCATCACCCACAAGCACACGCACAGCAGGCGTATACGAGTGCGGGTTCGGGGGAGTATTATCAGCATCAGCATCAAGCGCCAGCACAAGGACAAGGACAAGCAGGTGGGAGAGTCGTTTCTCCGGTTCCAGCTCCGGCATCTGTGTCTTCGAGATATTCGAGTTCGACTTCGACTTCTGCGTATAATCTCCCTCCTCCGTCTCAGCATCAACAGCAGCAGCATGAATGGCCTGTACCTGCGAACACGTGGAACGCGCATCATACCGGCCACGACCAAGGGCAGGGGCATGGACAGGGGCAGGCAGGTCACGGACAAGGAGGTCAAGGTCAAGGGGGACAGGGGCAAGGCCTCATCCAGCTCGCGCCTCTCCGCCGACATCCATCTTCATCCGCCCGTCACCACCCACACCCGCACCACCCGCACCAACACCCACATCATCACGTGGCTGCGTCTTCAGCATCGCCTTCGTCGAGCGATGCATCTTCGCCTGTGGGTAGTGCGCCTGGTGGAGGAGGGAGTCTCACTGGAAGTGTAGGAGGGGGAGGGGGGAGTCTTGCTGGAAGCGTGGGAGTGGGAGGCATTGGTGGAGGGGCAGGTGTAGGGGGAGGAGGCGTGATCCAGCTGCCACGTGCGCCGTTTGAGCATGATGCGCGTGTGCAGGGGCAGGGGAAGAAGAGCGTGTTGAGTATTGGGAGTATTATTTCGGGTGTATAGGGCTGTGTTTTTTTTCGCGTTTTGCGTCATGCTTTCGTGTTGGAGTGAGTGCTGTCGAGTGCTGCTTTTTTTCCCGTTGCATTTTGTTTCGTCGTTTGGTTGGTATACCTTGTAATACAATACCTTTCTGTACTCGAACTTGAATACTGTATGTTTGCAATGTTTTTTTTCATGATTTCGTTCCGTTCTCATTTTTGGTTTGTTCGTTTCGGTCGTTGATTGCCGAGTATATATGTAGTACTAGTACTTGTATTAGCTGTCTAGTTAATCATTGCAATTCGCTGTGCTTTCTTTTCAATGGTGTTTTGCGTTTGAACCCGTTGTGAAGCCGGTTTTCGTCGCCGATTTAAGGTGGATGTTTGATTTTACATGTATATAAAGGAAACATGAAGTGATTTCTCTAGACATACCGTACGACGTCACCTTTGTCTCGATCCAAGGTTTGAAAGTAACCAGCCCTTCCCGAGCATTTATTTTTTACACAAGTCATCCAGCGGCGCAAACACACACACACAAGCCGTCTAGTAAGCGTAGCGTAAAAACGCCTTGGACGGTGCGTGACACGTTACAACATATGTATGTCCAGAAGAAAAAGGTTGAACTGGAAAATATTAAACTGACAGCTACTAGTAGCGGCTGCGAGGAGTCGAATTGTTTGATTGAATGGTCGAGAGTAGGCGATCTAAGGTCAAAGCTACCGGTCAGCCCTGGGACAGGCAACCAAGAGTAGGGGACTGAGTCCTACTGGGTCATGGTCTCACAATCTGGCTGTTTTGGCCAGACGAGATGTGAGAGAATGGACACGCTCTGTGTCTGTTTCCCCGTGAGATCCAGGACTTGGGGGGTGAGTGTAACTTGCTCGACGATGGCGTCTTTCCGCACGTTCAAAGTAATACCTTCGTCACGGGGCTCTTTCTCATGCGGACAAGAATAGCTTGACGTCCACTGAGACCGTCTCTCGCGGTCAGAATATGGCATCATAGAGTTTACTGCACCAGTTACTAGGACTACCTGCCCTGTTCTGCGGCAGAGCAAGCAGCGAGGGCATGATCTCATACTAGTCTGCCATCCTGACCATGGGGGAATGTCCAGAGAATGGACGTTTCCGCGAGATCGAGGCTGTATCGTACAGCGCGATGACTTACTTACCTTTCTAGAAATTCCAATCGTGTAATGATCTGCAAAATCATTTCCAATGATTATTCTCGTTTACCTCCCGGGGCAGAAGTGGGCGCAAGTGTACGATGAATGAAACTTTGAGGAGGCATCACAGTGGACGGCGCGTTGAGCCACCGTGTCACGCTTGGCAGGAGAAAAGATGAAATTTACCCACGCCCATTACACAAGTGATTGCTAAGTAAAAGAGCTTCAAAGAAGTTTTCCGTCGATTAGTACAACTGATGCATCAAGCACTATTTATCCCTGAAATCCTCGTGGACATAGTATCCGCCCCATCACTGCCTCGGCAATCCCTTGTAGCGCTCGCACGGACATGCAAAACTTTTCACGAGCCCGCAATGGACGCGCTTTGGGCTTACATGAATGGAATAGAACCATTGCTAGGCTGCGTAACCAGACTACATCCCGTGCTATATCCTGCGACAACGGTCAGTGCGGGCTGGTCGAGCTCAGTTTAGCTCTTCTCTTTTCGTTCGTCAGCTCACCGAGCATAGTGGTTTTGTCCTAGCCTTAATGGTATCGAACCGTTATCTGAGCATGAGGCTAGTCAATTTTTACGCCATGCTGCCCGTGTGCGCTCGTTGGTGATAGAGATCTCGTGCCCTTTCCACCTTCTCCCAGTCCTCAGAGTCGAGGCTTGCCTGTTCCCGAGACTACTCGCACTTGACTGGAGGCCCCATACCAGTACCAGGTTACGCCTCTTCCTGTCCCCTACACTGCGTCGCTGTGGTCTGGGTTATTTGGTCCCGTTCGTTCGTTCCGATTTGACCTCCATCGCCACCCGTTGCCATGTTCTGGAGAACTTATCCCTCAGGGGCTCGAGACTGACAGATTATGAGCAGTCCCTGCTGAGTGAATTCATTCGCTCTCACAGATGGCTCAAACATTTGGCATGTCCATCGCTCGACTCCGCAGCATGGGAGCACCTATCCAACCTTCCTACCCTCGTCACGGTAGCAATTTACGGAGGGCTGGATAAAGTCCAGTTGGATAGGGATAATATTAATTTCGCGCCTTTCCTCAATGTCACAACTCTCCATTTCGATGTAGAATCGGCTTCAGACATTATCACACTCATACAATGCTCAGAATTTCCCTCGCTAAAAAAGTTCACGATGTGTGTCGTCATTTTACCTTGGGCAGAGGCTGAGCAACTTTTTCATGCACTGTCACGGTGCAAAGCATGCCATACCCTTGAAGACATTACTATCTCCTCTCGCCCTGCAGAGGATGAGCATTCATACGAACCTTGGACAGCAATTAGACAATTCCTTTGTATTCCGCAGCTGCGAATCCTGTCATTGACCGCTCATTGCCCCATCTATCTCGACAACGACCTTTTGTTGGAAGCCATGTCAAGTTGGCCGTACATCCGCCGTTTGGAGTTAGCGGACCAGTGTTCCCCAACCTCCCCTCCTGCCGTTACATTCCGCGGATTATTCGCGGCGCTTCGTCTATGTCCACACTTGCAATACCTGAAAACACACATGGATGCCATGAATATCGATATCATTCCTACATCTGATTCCTTCCAACATACCTCTCTGCAAATATTTGACGTGGGCTCTTCTTACGTAACAGATGTTGAAGCCGTCGCTCGCATCATTTTCTGGAAGCTCCCTCTTGTTAGCAGAGTTAGCTTCAATGCAACGGGTAGAAGTGATGAGGAGTGGTACTATTTGGAGTGGGGAGAAGTCAATTGCCAGCTCGAGGCTCTTGGTGACGGACTCATCTCATTGTAGCATAGGAATAGATCAACTGAACTGAGCTCATGGTATACATGATCATGGATTGTCTTTGGGTGGCTACAAAACTGCTCGCCAACGTCAATATACGTCTGCGTCTTCGGCGTCGCCTTCGTTGAGTGACGCATCGTCTCCGGTGAGGTGTCTGGAAGTTGATAGGATGTTGGGGCCTGCGGCGAGTTGGCGCAGGAGGGTGAACGATTCAGCTTTCGCATGTGCCATTGGTGCGTTTGTTTACTTGAACTTCAATACCGTACAGTAGTATGCTTGTCGATGCGCTTCGCATTCTTCTTTTGTGCCGAGTTTGACGTAGTATGTAATAGAAATCATTCGCTGTGGTTGCAACTAGGCAAGTTTCCTCCTTCACTATGTGTATCCCGTTTTGACCTATCCGAAGCCTGGAAAGAATCTCATCGGGGCGCTAGATCGACTTTACACGATTTACCCATCAGCACAACCATGAGTCTCCTCAGACGGCGTCGCCAGTACTATGTGTGACGATATTGCTGTAATTCGAATGGGCTACTGGGTACTGGTGCTCTCTAGTGCAGGATTTGACTCGCCGCTTCGCAGCGAAAGGCAAGCGATTCTAATCCGTGCTAGAACGAGAGCAAGGGGGGTGCAACTGCCTCTACTCGGATGATAGCGTCTTTCCACACGCGCATCTAAGGGTAGGGGCTAACTTGTGACCAACAAATAGCGACATTGCAAATGTGGAAAAGTTGAATATGGACCGGTCACTGCACTGAAGGTGTCCCCGAGAGAAAATAATTCACTTGTCAACTTCATGCCGGTGAGCCGCAGCACACTGCATGACCCGGCTTTGGTTTCGAAATCATTCTGCATAACATCTATTTACTCACATATGCTGGACCTGACTCCCTAGTCCGGTACAATAATATAGCGCACCACTACAATGTCTTTACTAACATAATCTCTCCATCCCCGGATTCAATTCCAACCGTACAAAAGTCTTGTAAGATTCTTAATGGAAATGCTGCAAAAGTTTTGGAAGATTGGAGATGGTCATTGACCGCACGCCACATTGGAACATTGCCTACATGGGCCCGAACTTCGTCGACATAAGGGAGTGTCAGGGAAATGGTACGAGTGACAAGCTCAGCATGAGCACAGGGTGTGCCAGTGGGGACATAAAGGGAGTGCCACTGTAATGCCAGAGTGTCGATTAGCAGACTTGTCCCTGAATTGTAGAGAGCGGATGTGCAGCCAACGTGTCATGGCCTCCAAAAGACAGTCGTTGTCAGGGTAGACAGGGTCGCAAAAAGAGAGATAGAGGGCTTGTAGCTGTGTGAAACAAACAACTGTCTAATCAGTGTGCAGTGCACAAGTGCTCGACCTCCCACGAAGACATCCTTCCAAGGAATTCGAACTTTTTTAGGGAAGGGAATTCGGAGTGTTGTAAGAGTGTGATAAGGCCCGTCGCGATTCTTAAATCGAAAGAAAGAGTCGTGACGTTGAGGAAAGGTGCGAACTTGGGGTTATTCCCGTCTAATGGCAGGCGATGCACCCCTTGAATCGTTAGTCCTTGCTACTGCTCTTCTTCCGTGTCTTACGTGCATATATTCCATGGCGGGAAGAAAGAAAGCCATTTCAGAGAATCACACGATCGAAATCCCCGCCAGACCGCTGGAAATTCAAGAAGTTGCCGCCGACTCAGACAAACCACTGCAATTTCCTGATTCTCCAGCGCCCGGGCCTCTCTCGATGACAAAGAGTTCAATGGGCACCTCTCCAAGGCTGAGCAGTCGGCTGAG
>PVYJ01001001.1:0-12468 GCA_002995095.1 Rhizopogon sp. AM-2018a | reverse complement strand
TCCATACATGCATCAAAATACAAATATTACGAGCACGTTCACGAAGTCGGTCAATGCACTCGAGACTACATACTTAATTATAGTCAACGTAGTCATACTTCTTCTACATTATATAGTTCTTCTCGGCGAACAATCTATTATTGAGGATTACGCGGTGACCTATCATGGAGACCTTTGACTTCGTTCTGGTGGGCGCTCATTTATGTAAGATGTAGTACTAACTAGGAAATGTGGGAATCATACCCCGGGTTCAGACAGTCAGTGCACTCTGTATTAGTTTCGCACACACTGCTGCTACAGTCAACAACGATGTGCTCGCACAACCACAATCAGGCTTACCCCGAGCTTAACTATGGATCTGGGGCGAAATGGATCAAGAGTTTGACCCAGAACCGACTATCTACTTTCCTTGGAGGTCACTTCGAAGACGTCAACTTGTCGTCTGTCCTCTTCACTCACCGCGCCGATGGCGCGAATTTCGTGGATCTCCAAGTTTGGAGCGCACCTGGTCTTACCAAGCCCTCGTTTCCTGAGGCAATAAAACAGGAATTCAAGCCAGCGAAGAAGGGTGATTCATTTGGGCCATCTTGTAAGTCACTCTTCATATTTAGCTTTGACCTTCTTCCCATATCTCTTTGCAGGGGTAGGACGATACTCTATACTGTATCTACTTCTCATAGATGTATCTGTTTGCAGACAAACCACTGGTGGAAGGTCACTCTCAAGATTCCTTCCTACTGGCAACAGTATGAGCGTGTACAATGTATGCGACGGTTTGGATTGAGTGGATAAATGCTGAAGTATATCTACCTCAGTCGAGTTTGACCCTGGCTGTGAAGCCATGATATTCTCCACGGATGGCGTCCCGCTCCAAGGTATATCTTACATCCGCTCTGGTAGTCACAAATGAATACCGCTATTCAGGAATTACTGGCGGTTATGGTGGTGATCGCAGAGTTGAACATATCATCCCGCCTCAAGCTGTTCGTGACGGTCACTATGCTGTGGTCATCGAGTCTAGCTGCAACGGTATGTTTGGCGTGCCATGGAATGGTGATACCATCGCGCCCCCAGACGTAAATTGTTATGCCTTCCGTACAACATAGACGCTGATTTTCATGTAGATGAACAGGTACTTCTCGCTTGCATCTGCAGACTTGGTCGTCCCAAACCAAGATGCTTGTATGTTACTATACATCCCACGTTTGCGTCAGCTGAAACCTGCTGCAGGGCATCTAATGTGGGACTTTGCTACTCTTCGCGAGATTGTGGACACACTCCCTGGCAACACTGCACTTCAAAACAAGGCACTCGTGACAGCCAATAAAATCATGAACGCATTCAAATCTGGCGATCCTGAGAACGTAAACCGTATGCGCGGAATTGCTGAGGATGTCTTCGGAAAAGGCTGGCAAGCGAAAGGCGACAAGATATACAACGAGGGCCCCAAAAGCGCCCAGGTTGTCGGGATTTCCTATTGTCACATCGTCAGCTATTTTTTTTCTTCATGTAGGTCTTCTCTAATACGTCGTGCGTCAACAGGATACAGCATGGCTGTGGCCGTATTCTGTCACTCAGCAGAAGACAGCGAGGTCGTGGTCCACTCAGATTGATTTGATGGAACGCTACCCAGAGCATAGATTTGCTTGTTCTCAAGCCCAACAATTCAAATGGCTTGAGGAGGTGAGTCTGACTACCTCCTTGTCCTTCAATGCATTCATCTTTCTTTCTTCATAGCAATATCCTCCACTTTTCGAACGTATCAAGAAGAAAGTGGCGTCTGGCCAGTTCCATCTCATCGGCGGTTCGTGGGTCGAGAACGATGGAAATATGCCTTCAGGCGAAGCCCTCGTCCGGCAATTCCTATACGGTCAACGCTATTTTGAGTCACGATTCGGCAAGCGGTGTGACACTGCTTGGCTCCCGGACTCGTTCGGGCTTACTGCAGCGTACCCGCAACTGATCAGGGAAGCGGGCATGAAGTACTTCTTCACACAGAAGTTGAGCTGGTATGTGAATATATGCGCTTGATTAGCAGTCAATTGACGACGTGATGGCAGGAATAACATGTTTGTAATGTGTCGAGGTTGTTGTTCCGATTGCTGATGGTAAAGAAAGAAACCGGTTCCCGCACAGTACCTTTAATTGGGTTGGTATCGATGGCTCACAAGTGCTTTGCCATATGACACCTGTTGGTAAGATCACGTCAAGTTAGGATTCCGACTAAATGTTAACCAGTTCATCGACACAGATACTTACACTGCACAAGCAACAGTCGGGGACGTCAATAAGGGGATCACGAACCACAAGGTATTGGCAACACAATTTGCCATGGATGTTATTTCTCACGTTGAGCTAGAACCTCGAGTCAAATGCTACTGCCCTTCTTGTCTTCGGAAATGGAGATGGAGGAGGTGGAGCATTGGCCAAGATGCTAGAGAATGTATGCGCACCGATTTCGGCTCTTTGAGTCAGAGTCTAATGTCGCTTGATAGCTGCGTCGTATTCGTGCGGCTTCTAATGAACACAGAGAACTTCCGTCCGTTAGTATGGGAAGTTCTGTCGAGGAGTTCTTTGAGGACATTGAGAAGGAATCGAAGGAGGGGACCACGCTGCCGGTTTGGTACTGTCAACATCTTACTATCACCGCTCTTTCTCTGACATGGATAATGTAGGAAAGGGGAATTGTACCTTGAAGTGAGTATGTTCAGTTTCAGGAGGCCCCGGTTCTGAAACCTAGATACAGTTCCATAGGGGAACCTACACTTCTCATGGTAAGTGGCTATCATTAACTGTCACACTCGATGCTGATTGTACGCGCTACAGGTTCTATCAAGAAAGGAAATAGAAAGAGTGAAATACTTCTGAGAGATGTGGAGGTTGGTTGCGCCTGATCTGCGGTTGTACTCATGTCCTAACCCACTACAGCGAGTAGCTACTCTGACTTCGCTCCTCAAGCCCGATGGACATTCATATGTGTATCCGAAGCAGGACATTGATGAATGCTGGGAGAAAGTGTTGCTCAATCAGTGTACGTGTTTCATGTCTATAATGTGCATAGTTATAATTCCCATTCACCTTTTCGACAGTCCATGATGGTGAGCTTTTTTCGTGGTTTTCACACATCCATTGTATTTAACACGTCCTCCGTCAGTCCTACCTGGATCTGCAATGTGAGTTACAGTTCCTCGTTTTCTACTAATGTTGATTTTTTTCTGTAGTGGCATGGTATATGATGACGCCGAGAAGTTGTATGCCGAAGTTCGTGAAGCGTGCACTGGTCTTCTCGAGGATGCATTCAATGTCCTCTTCCCACAATCCGCCCCTCTCATGTCGTCCTCGACATCCGAAACAATGGTTGCGTTTAATCCAACATCATTCGAGCGCCATGACGTTGTGAAGGTTCCTCTGTCCGGAAATGCTGCTCGCTTGAAAGCGCAAGTTGTGCAAGCATCTGCGGATGGCAAGTACGGATACGCCCTGATGCACTCGAGGGGCAATGAGGTCGTGGCGCAGCCTACGGGTTTGTTTGCTAACTGTGTGCCTGCTTCCGGTGTGTCTGATGTTTCTCAGTGCCTTTATGTTCATACTGAACATCCCTTTTAGTATATACAAATGGAACGGACCACTTCGTTCTCAGGAACGGTAACGTCCAGCTAACCATCTCGGAGGGGAGGATCCGCAGTTTGATTGACGTGAAGCTTGGGTCAGTTCGCCGTCCTTGGTTGCCATAACCCACTAACAACTGGCCATAAGCCGTGAACTTATTCCCAAAGGACGTTCAGGTGGACTAGTCATTTTCGAAGATCGTCCCAACTACTGGGATGCCTGGGGTTCGTCCTTTCACTAAATTTTGACCGCGGACCTGACCTGACTTTGATTGCTGCAGATGTGGAAATTCACCACCTCGAAACTTTGACTCCGCTTTCATTCTCTCAAGTTAGGGTTGTCGCCGCAGGGCCCCTTCGGGCCGCTGTTCAGACGAAGGTCAAGTACGGCAAGAGTACAATTGATATCACGGTACGCATTTAGTACTTACCCGCCTACGTTCATTTCATTCCGTTGTCTTCGGGATTCTCTGTGCCGATGCTAACGGACATTACAGATCTCCCTTGATGCCATCACTGGTAAGTAGCTAGCTCCCGAAAAGCAGAAGCAAGTACTTACAGTGGAAGCGCAGCAACTGTGAAAAGCGAATCTCGCTCTTTCTTCAACTTCGATGCCGTAGTTGACTGGCATGAGAGGCACAAGTTCCTCAAATGTATGTGACAGCAGCATCTCTTTTGGCTTGTCTCACGTACGACTACAGTTGAATTACCGCTCGACATCAACAGCAATTACGGGACTTATGAGTCGCAGTTTGGTTTCGTTCAGCGGCCAACGCATAAGAACACGACGCTGGAGGCTGCTCAGTTTGAGGTCTGCGGACATAAGGTGTGATATGTTTTTGATCTTCTGGTTTTTATCTAGGCTAAACCACGAACGTCAGTTTGCAGACCTGAGCGAATATGGATATGGGGTTGCCTTCCTTTCGGAATCCAAGTACGGTTTTGCATGCGAAGGCAACGTCCTTCGTATCTCCCTGCTCAGGGCGGCTACCGCACCTGACGCAGAGCAAGACCAAGGTTCGCCTCGAGTTCTAACCTGTTCATAGTCAAGCCGTTCTCACCTGTTACTTCTTCACATTTTTAGGCAGACACGAGTTCTCGTGGGCAGTCATGCCTCACGTAGGCTCTTTCCTCGAATCCGATGTTCCGATGGCTGGCTTTATTTATAACTCGCCCTTACATGGTTAGTATGCTTGCCTGATATGTTCTCACTCCCAACTCTAATATCATCACCAGTGAGAACTGTTCCTGGGCAGAGCGAGAGCCGCCTCTCGCCGACTCTGCCCTTCTGGTTGGAGGGCGCACCAAACGTCTTCTTGGAGACCGTTAAACGAGGAGAAGATGACTTTGAACCGAAGGCTTCAGACACGACCGTGATCTTGCGCATGTACGAAGCGTTTGGTGGACATGGCTCTGTCAAGCTACACCTCGGGAGACACTTGACCATGAAGCGTGCGCATCTCACAAACATTCTGGAGGACACGAAAGGGGAGCTTGGTCTGGTTCGCACGGCCGATGGGTCGAGCACGCTCAAACTCGAGTTCCGAGGCTTTGAAGTGAAGACTGTGAAGTTGGTGGTGGAAACTAAGCAGTCTGACATCGCGCCTACGATGTGAGCCTTCAATTATATTCCTCGGTGGAGTTCGGTGTGTCTGACATGTTAAGTTACAACACGCATTCGAGGAGTGATAGCTGGGTCACTGTTGACGAGGAGCTGTGATTCGGCTCTCGAAGTTTGTTGAACGTGCGCTGATTGAGTTGTATGTACGCTGCGTAAGCTTGTAACAATAGCATGTACATTAGCAACCTGTGTTCTTGGTGAACAGTGTAGGTTCAATGTTCCGCTGCGGTACATGCTTGTCCCAAAAACATTCGTGCTGTGAAAAGAGTGATGCGGTGGAGACGTAAAGCTGGCAGTTGATTCAGCAAATGTGAGCTATTCCCTACCGCGATGCAACTCTACCGAGAAGTCAGCACCTAGGGATGATATCTCGCTCGTAAATTGACTGAGAACGTCATGAAGCTGCACCATTTCACTGTCGAAGGACTCTCAGTTCCTCCCGTCGACCACAGTAGCATTTCCGAAGTCGACAATAACCAGTTGGCCTGTATCACTGATGAGCAGGTTTCGTTCGGCAATGTCGTTGTGGAGGACCCCTGCATGGTGTATCTGTCGCAGAAGTTTACAGAATGATGTTCTGCAAGTAGAATAAAAGAATGAAGTATGAGTAGAGCAAGTGTACATACCGCTGTTCTCTAGATGTACGACCAGGAACTTGGTCGATTCGCGTGCCAGCATACTCTATGAAGATGGCGGGGTCACAATATTAAAAGAGCCCGTAAACGTTCGGTGTTGGAATGCCTTTCTGTTTGAAGTGCTCATACATAGATCCAATATTCAGCTTCGATATGTTTACCTTCATCGAACGCGGTTTGAATAATAGAAGGTTGGCATTTGACGTTGGCGTATGAAGATCAACTCGTAATTTCCGGAGTGCAAGACCACATATGTGGGGTCCTTAAGACACACTCTGACCCAGATCTTTTTGAGATGGTGAGCGTGCACATAGCGAAACTAAATAAATAAAAACTTCGTACTCGTTGAATAATCATTTGCGCATTCTTCTCTGAGGAATCTGGGTCCGGGCTCGTCGCAAGCATCTCGTGTGTCGCAGCTGGGTACGATCCGATATCAACGGGCAGTGAGTGATTACTCGATCAGAACAGAAGACAGATCTGCAAAATGGAACGGAGTATCGCGTCCTACACCTGAAGATCGTGTCTCATGCTCCGTGCAACCCACGTGGAAATCCCATCGGAAGGTATGTGATCGCACCATACGAAGGACACCATCCTTCCTGCCAGCTACAAGACTTTTGAATTCCCAGGAAAGAATCGTACCTCTAACTGTCCCCTCCCGGTGAATCTCATATGCTTCTCACATGTTGCTAACAGAATCGAACTCTTGCGCCAGGTGATATCTTTGCGACCTACTGTACTGCGGTATAAGGCTTGTCGTTAGTAAAATACAGCATACTCCACTCCCACTGCCATTTTGCGGCCCCAAGAATACCAATTGTCGGCACGCATCTGATACCACTCGCGTATAGCAAATTCGTTCTCCACCGGCATCAGATGAGGTGGAGTGAATCGGGGGGTTGATCGTTGTGTCTGTCCCGCATTGCGATAATCATAGCTTCGATCAGATTAGCGGTGTGCTTTGGAATGATATGAGGCGCTTGTCAAGTTGTCGTACAGAGATCTAGTATATGTGCTGTTTGAACCCCTTGGCAAAGGATCATGATCAAAGGAAAATTCTCATGAGCCTTTAGACAATGATACTTGACCGATTGTCTCCATGTCGCAGTCGCTGGAGATTCAAGTGTTGGATTTACATGTTTGCAGCCTAGTCACTGAGGATGTTTGGACAGTTCTTAGTAATAATCTGAGTATGACGCGGAGAATCCACGGATACGGCAAAACTTTTTTACTAGTAGTAACTCTTCCTTCCCACCAATTACCAGCAAGGGCCACTGTGTCCATGCTACATTGCTAGAAGAGTATTAGTTCCCGGTCATTGCGGCCTCATGGTATTGGCATATTCGTGGGTCGGGACTATTGGCAACTTGATATACCGATAACCGGATTTAAAAGGCCCCAAAACATCCACTGCCGTTGACCCGAACAGTGTACCTTTGACTCCAGCATACCTTTGACCCAAACAACTGAGAGAATGGCTGCCCTGGTTAGTACTACGCTCGATGCTATCCCACAGGTGAGTGTGTGGTCTTTCAGTCCTTGTCGTTTGTTCTCAGTCAGCGCTGAAGATTAGAACTGCTCTTCGAGCGACCTTCGCTGGCGGGGTGACACGTCCCATACAGTGGCGCCAGAACCAGCTATACCAGCTCGCTCGTATGGCGCATGATGAACGAGAGGCTATCTGCGATGCCCTCAAGAAGGACCTTGGAAAACCGAGGACAGAGGTTCTTGCGGCTGAAGTGGGCGTCGTCATCGAGAGGGCTTTGAAGAGTGCAGAGAAACTTCCGCAATGGGCCAAGCCTGAACATCCTGAAGTACCCGCGTGGCAGAAGTCATGGAATCCAACGTGGGTGATTGAGTCTATCGAGTCTGACGCATGAAATTGAAAATGTGTTGCAGGCTGTACAAAGCTCCGAAGGGCACCGTGCTGATCATCTCGTGAGGCGAAAACCATGCGATTTTGATTATACTGAAAATTCTGATTGCCTTATGTACACAGGCCGTGGAACTACCCTATGGTCCTTAGTTTCCAACCTCTAATTGGCGCTATCGCCGCGGGCTGTACTGCCGTTCTGAAACCTTCCGAGCTTGTCCCAACTTTCTCACAGCTCCTGGCTGACATCGTACCGAAGTATCTCGACTCCAATGCGTTCCGTATCGTCAATGGTTATGTGCCCGAGACTACAAAACTTCTCGACCTTCAGTGGGACCACATTTTCTACACCGGGAATGGCAAGGTCGCCAGGATCATCGCCAGCGCTGCGGCTAAGCACCTGACCCCAATGACACTGGAATTAGGTGGGAAGAGTCCTGTCATTATCGACTCCACATGTGATATCGATCTCGCGGCCAAGAGGATCTTGTGGGGCAAGTGTAATAATGCGGGACAGGCGAGTCTGATTCATTGCAAAGACTGTTTAAATGTATAACCGGACTGATCGGGGTGTCATTCTGGCAGATCTGCGTCTCACCTGATTATGTCCTTGTGCAGCGGGAGAAACAAGATGAACTCGTCAAGGCCTTCCAGAAGCATTACAAGGCATTCTTCCCCGAGGGTGCGCTGGACTCACCGATGTTTGGAAGTATTGTGAACGATTTGCATCATAAACGTCTCACTTCACTCCTTACCCGGACGAAGGGCGATGTCGTTCTTCGTGGTCGCGTTGACCCTGCAAGGAGGAGAATGGAGCCCACCATCGTTAGAGATGTTGCAGATGGTGACTCCTTGTTGGAGGAGTCAGTATTTCCCCTCTATTGATAGAAGTGATACTGACGTGGTGTTATTTATAGAGAACTCTTTGGTCCGATATTGCCTATCGTGCCCGTAGATTCGTTGAAGCAGGCTATCGACTTCGTTAATGCAAGGTCGGTGTCTCGTGACCATAATTCGACTTGTTTGACTGACTTACGTTCGAAGATCTCATCCGCTGGTACTGTACGCCTTTAGTGAGAGTGAAAGCGTCAAACAACAACGTATGTTTCTGATGGATGTCTTAGGCTGACAGGTTAACGATCATTTTTCTAAAGTTGTCAAGGAAACGCAAAGCGGTAACATTGTATTCAACGACACCTTCCAGCAACTCGCTGGTACGTCCCTGACAATGAACTGACGTCATGAGCGCTCACCCATTTTTATCGGCCAGTGAGTGATCTACCTTTTGGTGGGGTTGGCGAGTCAGGCTGTGAGTTTTCCACTCCACCTGGGAACACCGACGATAATCTAACGCTGACCATCGTGACAGACGGAAGCCAGTTCATGAAATACACGTACGAGGCGTTCTCGTATCTTCGCAGTTCTATCGACATGCCGAAAGAGTGGGTTCTTCTTCTCGTTAACCTTTTTGCGGCTTTAAAAGGCTGATTTCTGAACCTGGATAGAGCTGAGCCACACCTGGCAAATCGGTACCTTCCTCGCTCAGAGGAGGCAGTGAAAGCGCTAACTGCTACGGTGCATTTGCCCATTCCACGGAGCTCCCTGTGAGATTATATCAGTGGCGGCGGCGTGATTCGTTGTGTAAGACGAGGGTGTAGAATGCACTGATGTTATACAGGATATATTATGCAGTGGTGTTCTTTGACAGTCGTGTTGTGTTTTTATATATCCGCAGTTTCATTTGGAACGGAATAGGCGTGTTCCTGTGCGCGCTAGTCACGGTGGATGACGTCTGGGGCGCACTAGATGCGGCGGATCCGGATATGGATCGGATGCTGTTCCTAGAAGAAGAAGTCGTACTTGCAGTTCGACAGCGAAGACTTATTGATGTGACTGGGCAAAGGCTTGGGAAGAAGAACCAAACGTGCTTTCCCGCAAATTCCCGTTGATACAATACGAGGTGGCGATTTCCCCGTCCTCAGACATTTCAGTAGTATCCTGCGACGTCATCGACGAACGGAAGAGTGATTCCCAAATCTGGTCACCGACACATCCGCGCGGTTCTTTCCCACGAGGCCCGACAAGCCAATTCCGCAAACTGGTTATTTTCTGTCGGCCGTTCACAAAAGACGCTCGAGCTCATTTTGCTTGAGCACACTCTGAATAGTTCGGTGCCAGAAGCGCATGCTTTCACTGGTATCTCTGATAGAATCCAGCAACTCAATATAGATCAGTGACAATCCTCATTTGCACTCACCTCGCAACTTAGTTCCATCAGAAACGTTTATGCTCCGCCGACCTGGGACTCCGCGACTAAAGTCATGAATGCCAGCAACGTCACCCTGCTAATCGTGAGAGCGCCAACGTATGTTTTCCCGTAAACTTCGAAGCAGTTCGAAGTTCACAAAAGTTAGCAGATCATGATTACCGGGTTGCAAATAACAGCGATATCTCATTCACACAATCATTGTACTTATGGTTGCTCACATGAACCGGATAAAAATACCAAAGATACAAATGCAGAAAGGGGGTAAGAGTTTTTGCTCCACCTCGGATGTGTTCAGACAATTAACGGCATATTTGTACAGCCCTTCTCTTTTGGGGTAAAGAGCGCGACAAAGCACTATATAATCCCTATCGAAATAGCCGACAGGAGCCAAGGCTGCCTTCTAGTCCCTCTTTTCTTCGCTACGCGCCTACCTCCATGTCGACCTCCCCGCCTTTGAATGAGAAGTCCGATGGTGTGGTGGAGCACCAGCGTAATCCCCACCATACCCCGAAGTTGGATGCGGAGACTAAGGCGATCATGTGAGTATATCCTATGCCAAGTACCTTATCCACTGACGCTTTCTGTCAGGAACGCTGACGCCAAACTGTCCAACCCCCTGCGCGGCATATCTCATGATCGTCTTATGACGGACGTCGAAATATTTGCCCAGGAGAGAGGGCTGACTCATTTGCTACCCGACCTTAAGAAAGGGGCGCTTGTTGCCCAGGACCCTACTTGTACGTGGCAACAACGTGCTCAAGACATTTTCATGAGCTGAGTCCTCGACACACAGGTCATACTCGCCTCGAAGTATTTACAGAGGAAGATAAGCGAATTCTAACGGAGGAAGTCACCCACAAATGGCGCCAAACGCCCATGTTGTATTACGTTGGTGTTACCCCCGTTTCCACCATTACTCATCATAGCTCACCCTTACTTACCATAGATGGTCGTCATGTCCTCACTTGCGGCTGCCGTACAAGGAATGGATGAGGCTGTGATTAATGGAGCTCAAATTATATACCCCACGCAGTTCGGCATTGGTGATCCCAACAGCAGTGAGTAAAGGTCTTCCCATTACTCCAATGATCATGACTCACAAGTATCATCGTAGAGCGTGATTCGTGGTTGATCGGTCTCGTCAACTCTGCACCTTACTTGTATGTACTCTTTTTACCGCAGCTCTGAGTTGTTGTGTCTAATTAATTTACAGATGCTGTGCTACAGTGTCTTGTTGGATGACACATCCACTCAACCACTATCTCGGGCGTAAAAAGACCATTTTCATCACGTGCTTGATATCCTTCCTAACGTGTATCTGGTCTGGACTGACAAATACCTGGTGGCACCTTTTCATTGCACGGTTCTTCCTTGGCTTCGGTATTGGTCCGAAATCTGCCACCGTCCCAGTTTACGCGGCTGAATGTTCACCTGCACCGATCCGCGGTGCTCTCGTTATGATGTGGCAGATGTGGACCGCTTTCGGGATTGCTCTAGGAGACCTGATCGACTTGTCCTTCTATTACATCAAAGATACCCCAGGTGTGACGGGTCTGAACTGGCGTCTCATGCTTGCCTCTGCCGGTGTTCCCGGTCTCATTGTTTGTTTGCAAGTCCTTTATGCTCCCGAGTCACCTCGTTGGTTAATCTCCAAGGGTCGCTACGAGGATGCTTTCAACGAGCTCTCTCGGCTTCGTTTCTCTCGTGTTCAGGCTGCACGCGACCTGTATTACATCCATGTGTTACTCGAGGCTGAGAACGAGATGAAGAAGGGCCGCAACCGTGTCGTTGAGATGTTCACGATTCCGCGCAACAGGCATGCTGCTCTTGCTAGTTGGGTTGTTATGTTCGGCCAGCAGTTCTGCGGTGTCAACGTCATTGGTATGAGATTCGTGTTTGCATTTCAAAAAGGTTATTCATGCGATCACAGCTTACTACTCGTCGAACATCTTCGTGTCTTCTGGCTTCACGCAGGTCGCAGCGCTGGCGTCCTCCCTTGGATTTGGTACACTTAATTGGTTGTTCGCACTGCCTGCTGTTTTCACTGTGAGTCGTCTTTTCAAGTCGTAGTTTCCATGAGTACTGAAAATCGATATCAGATTGACACTTTCGGGCGGAGGAACTTGCTTTTGTTCACGTTCCCTTGTATGGCTGCCTGTCTTCTGATCACGGGCTTCTCCTTCTGGAGTACTTCGGAAACAGGCCGCGTTACTGGCGTTAGTATTGGAATATGTACGGCAATTCACTTGGTACGAAATGCTGTCGCTGATATCGATTCTTTCAGACCTCTTCGCTATCTTCTACTCCCCAGGCGAAGGTCCAGTGCCATTCACCTACTCTGCAGAGGCATTCCCACTATACATCCGTGACATCGGCATGTCCTTTGCCACAGCAACGACCTGGTTCTGGAACTTCGTTCTGTCCATTACTTGGCCCTCGCTCATTCTAGCGTTCAAGCC
>PVYJ01000957.1:3562-30288 GCA_002995095.1 Rhizopogon sp. AM-2018a | reverse complement strand
CTACGAAATAATCTGAAAAATAACCTGTGCTGTCCAGGCTCTTACATTTCAACCACCGATCGTATTCACTCACAGGAATATATTAGCAGATAGAGCGCCAAGAAATAGCCACATCGCAGCTATGTCAGGCTGTCACTTTGTACTTCAAACTTATGACTGGTTGGAAAGGGGCTGAACAAATGCCGGAACTTGCCGGGATGTAGCATTACTGTAACGGGACCGAGCCTACTAATCCGTTCGTTTCCAACTCCTAAGCATCACATCACAACTATCCCGCCGCTCTTTTTCGTGATAGATATGACCCTATTTTACCGTCGCTGGTCGATGTCCAACAATGAAGAACACCCTAAACTCAACTCTAACCAGGACAACATCCCACCGGTTCTGAAACTGCCTCCCGAAGTTCTTGATTATTGCTGGGGTTACCTCAGACGATCTGATCTTTTTCAACTGTCTCGCGTCTGCCGCATATTCTGGGGTACCTCTAGATTTAGGATATTCCAGTTGCTCACCATCAACCTATCGTCTCCACCGATACTCCTCTTCAACCAGAAACTGGTCCTCCGTTCGACGAAGAAGTCTTCTAAGACGTTTGAGCACGCTATCACCCGACTCACAAGTTTCTATTCAGACCCAGATGCCCGCGAACTCTGGGACATGGTACAAGCCTGGACGATTACAGCTGCGCTGGGCACTTTCTTCCTTGTTCCTTTGGGGAAGCATGAGCAGAGCATCACCCCGCGATGTGTTACCACCGTCTTCCAGTCTCTATTATGCAGTCGAAATCTGCGTTCTCTTGAACTTGCCCGCTTGGATCTAGGAAGAGAGCAATGGGTCACCCTACAAAGCTTACCTGCGCTGGAGATTCTCAGGCTTGTCTCGTGCTTCTTCTCACCTTCATCTCAATTGGAACCTCTAAAGCTAAAGGAACTTGAGATCGCTGGAGGCAGCTTCAACCCACGTCCAATTGATGGATACCTAGTATCTGTGCTGTGTAACCCAGCCTATTTAGAGAAACTCACTCTGATAGACCCCGTCGTGACCCATACCGTCCTGGCGGCTCTCTCGTCTATGGAGCACTTTCCCCACCTCACATATCTAAGTGTCTTTGTCGAATCCTCCAGTTGCCGTCACTTTGTCAGATTCCTTGCAGCGATACCTTCTCTCTCGATATTGAGGATTTCCCCCTCGTCTGTTGACATCACGCCAGCCCAACCGTTGCCAGCCTTGTCTTTCCTTCGGTCCTACAACGGCTACCCTCACTTACTTTCCCACATTATGCCTGGAAGACCCATCGATTGCGTCAGTCTAGTCCTCCTGGTGGTCACCACTTCCAAGGAAGATGGACAGCCAGATGATTATGCCTTCCACACTGACTTGGTCTCGCATCTGCTTGACATCTCGCATTCCGCAGTCCCAGTCAGGAGACTGAAGCTTGAGTATTTTCTGCCCACATTGCAGCGTTTCTCCGCCATCGCGAAATATCTTCCGGATCTCCATTGCCTGGCCCTGGTGCTCATCTCGCTTCCTCCACAGCTAATACCTGTCAGTGCTATACTGGATTGGTTTTGTTTGGTACGGAATCGTTAATGCTTCATTATCTCCACAGGAAGACCTTATCATCTCAAACCTTGAAGAATTCGACTGCGCTAGTAATCCGCTTGATGTTTTGGATACCATGGGGGTGCGTCAAATCACAACGCTCTCCATGCATTCACGAAATCTCTTTCAGGTCCTTCTAAGCTGGCTAGCAGCGGGTCGTGCCCTACTTCCACCCAAGCTGCAAACACTTCGCTTATCCTATAGCCCGGGGTGGTCCGACCATGCGCCGAGCCTCGAAGGTATTTCGCAACGCGTAATTATCTATTGCTTGCACGGTAGGTATCCGAGTCTATGCGAGGTTCAGATGGGAGTCCGTCGTTGGTGGAGGGAGGGCGGAGACTGGTCGCTAGAGATTCTTGATTCTGAGGAAACATAAGACCACATTGCGTATGATATTGCTTCAGGAAGCGGATGCGCTACTATTCATGCATTAGATGATGTGCTAGTGTCTAGGTGGCTACTCGAGGTCTGAGTAATGTACTTACATAAGTATTCGTATGCTAAGTATGACGAAATTGAAACCACGAGCGCTTGCAAAAAGGATTTTACTTACGTACACACAAATATTATTACGGCCCGTGAGAGACCTCTGGGTTTGCCGCCGTTTGTCTGAGACCGTGACGTTTGGTCAAACGTCTGTCAGATGTTTGAACTTTGAAATGTGTCTGAGCATATAGCATTTGTTTTACAGTGCTTGCAACAGCCCAACGAAAACTTGACTCGACGGCTTAGCTGCTGATTAGTAAGTCCTCATCCAATTTTTTTCACAAGTCCACTTCGACTCTTACACCTTGCTCTATGCTTAAGGTAGAAGGTCTTGATGCCGGAGCGGCAAACACTGTGTGGAGTCGAGCAGTGCGGTAAGTAGACAAAATGATGGTATGTACTACAGATACTGTATGTAATAATATGCTATGTATTGCTCACACTTGTACAACATTTGTCAGGCATCACATTGCTCAGACGTTTGACAAGTCATGTGAGCGACATGTGGCGCTGTAGGTCTCCGCGGCATAGCTTTATTTGTCTGCCATTCGATTCAAGCTGACATACGGCAAACCATGTGTGAATGTTGGGCGGGATCAGCCGGAAAATGATGTTTGTCAGACATTGGCGCCGTTTGGCGGTGTAATATGCAAGAATAGCAAACTTCGGGTGCTTATCTTTTTGTGACCCGATTCATTGCAGTGCAATTCGTAGGTATGTATTATGCGCTGTACTCTTCTGAGTCAGGTATAATTGACCACTGTGACGTGATTGCCAACCTAGAGATAGGCGGAATTTTTGGACAATGCGCACTGGTGACGAGATCTCAAATCGGTTAATCCCTCTACCCGAAGGATATGAAAGTCTCGATGGCAAAGCTGCTGTGTCCACTGATCGCTCAAGCTCCGGTTCTTGAAGAGCCCAATCATCGCAAGGCAAGTAGGTCACTGCGCTGTTTTCCTCACGTACGATTTCCAACTTTGCAGAGGGTGACTGATACTTGAGCGCTGTCCCATGGCCAAAAATAAAGAAGACTATCAGAGTTTTTGGACAAGACGCACTAGTATGATCATCAGGTGAGCTTTAAAACTCCCGGTTAATCGCTCCACCTAAAGGATGTCAATATTCAAGTCTCAATAGCAAGCTTCCGTGCACAAGTATTTCTCTAGCACCTTAGTTGCAAGTAGATATACGATGTCCTCCTCAGAAACTCAAGGCGAGCTGCAGTACTTCCTTCAGGAATCGAGCCAAAGGATGTTTGAACTGCGCTTATTGAAGTGTAGGACGCGTTCAACGTGGGTGACCTGTCCTTCTGTATTCAGGGCCATATGCGTTTAAGGCAACTAGGCGCGCTTCTTTCACCATGGTTACGTATATATAGCCCCGGGTCATAACTAGGAATCTCTAGTACTGTTCACTTTTCGACGTAGATATGTACCTGGTAAGTATTCCGTTCGTTTCCAACCATTATTTACTTACATAAATCTAGCCCGACGCTCTTTTTCGTGACATAGCCGTGCCCCACTGTTTCTGGTCGAAGTCAAAAAATAAAAAGCTTAATTCCCACCAGGACAACAGCCCACCAATTCTGAAGCTGCCTCTCGATGTTCTTGATCATTGCTGGAGTTATCTTAGACAATCCGACCTTTTCCAAGTGTCCCGCGTCTGCCGCGTCTTCTGGCATACCTCTAGATTGAGGATATTCCAGTCGCTCACCATCAACCTATCGTCTTCACCTATACTACCCTTGGACCAGAAATTAATCCCCCGGTCAACGAACCAAGAACCCAACACGCTCGAGCTCGCTACCGCCCGCGTCAAGGACTTCTATTCAGATCCAGATGCCCGCGAACTCTGGAACATGGTGGAGGCATGGTCGGTTACAGCTGCGTACAGTGCACTGAGCACTTTCTTTCCTACCCGTTTGCAGAAGCACGATCAGATGCGGTCTGTCAACGCCGTATTCCAATTTCTATCCTGCAACCGCAATCTGCGCTCTCTTGAACTTGCCCGCTTGGCTCTAGGAAGGGAGCAATGGGTCACCCTACAAAGCCTACCTGTGCTGGAGACTCTCAAGCTTACCTCGTGCTCCTTTTCAGCTTCATCTCACTTGGAGCCTCTGAAGCTAAAGGTACTTGAGATCGCCGGAGGCAACTTCAGCCCGCGTTCAATTGACGGATACCTGGTATCCGTGCTGTGTAACCCAGCCTATCTAGAGAAACTCACTCTAGTCGACTCCCTCGTGACCCCTACTGCTCTAACAACCCTTTCATCTATGGAGCACTTTCCCCACCTCACATATCTAAGCGTCCTTGTCAACCCCTCCAGTTGCGGTCACTTCCTCAGATTCCTGACAGCAATACCTTCTCTCATAACATTGAGGATTTTCCCCTGGTCTGCTGATATAACACCTGACCATCCATTGCCAACCATGTCTTACCTTCGGTCCTACAACGGCTACCCTCATTTCCTTTCCCACGTAGTACCAGGACGACCCGTTGATCATGTCTGTCTTGTCCTCCTAGAGGTCATCACTTCTAAAGAGGATGGTCAAGAAGATGACTATACCATCCACACTGACCTGGTCTCGAATTTGCTCGACATCTCGCGTTCCACAGTTCCAGTCAGATCACTCAAGATTGAGTATTTTCAGCCCACATTGCAACGTGTCGCCGCCATTGCAAAATATCTTCCGGATCTCCATTGCTTGGACCTGGTGCTCATCTCGGCCCCTCCACCGCTAATACCCGTCAGTACTATAATGGCCCATGTACTGCGCAGAGTCGTTAATACTTCATTATCTCCACAGGAAGATCTTGATATCTCTTCCAGCTTTGAAGACCTCGACTGTGCTAGTAGTAGTCCGCTTGATGCTTTGGACACCATCTGGGTATGCACATCGACTTGAAACACTCCCTCCCCTCACGAAAATATTTTTAGGGCCTTCTAAGTTGGCTAGCAGCGGGTCATGCATCGCTTCCACTCAAGCTGCAAACGCTTCGGTTATCCTATAGTCCGGGGTGGTCCAATGACGTACTGACCGTAGAGCGCATTCAGCAATTCGAGATCATCCATTACTTGCACGATAGGTATCCGAATCTATGCGAGGTCGAGATGGGAGACTGTCGTTGGTGGAGAGAGGCTGGTCGCTGGTCGCTGGAGATTCTTGATTTCGAGGACATATAAATTATTATTATGTATGTATTCATACTTAGGAAGCATATAATTATGTATGAATTTGCGCTGATATGCAGGTAACAGTATCGACATCCAAGCAACTATTGCGAAGAACCAAAATGAATGCCATGAGCTGCAAATAATGGTGTAAGAAACGAAGGTAGGAATGCCGCACGTGAGCAGTGCAGCTATACTTATCCTCAATATGCGCATCTGCACAGGGATGGCAAATATGTACTGCATATGTACGTGAGGAAGCAGGCTTGAGAAAATGTGGGGCTATGCGCTGCCACATGTGACTAGCCAGTAATCATTGACTCACAGCACGTTCGTTGTCCACTTTTGAAGCTTGGGAGGGTACCATCGAGCAGCCCCACCTCTTGAACTTGTCGCGCGGCTCGCCGATCGATGTGCGTAAATCGATCGTTATGCTTCATCAGGACTTATGCTTTCCCTCAGACTCAAAGAGATCTTCACTATTTCAGTGGTCGAATTTCTCCTCCTTCCGTGCATATTCAGGTGCCACGTCATTCTACTCCGAGAAGTTCAAAGTGACCTGGTTGTGTTGTAATAATCTCAATCATATTTTCAACCTGCTGCACCTCTCGTCTTCGGCATGTTGGTTATCCCTGTGATCATTTTATTATGACTAGCTTAATTCTTGTTATAACAGCATGGCAGACGATGTGGAGCAACATCGAGCAGCATTACAGGACTGTCCTCCTGGTCATCCTGGTCGATACATGGCTCTCAACAATCTTGCCAATAGCCTTCACGGCAGATTCGAGCAACAGAGTGTCCTCTCTGATCTCAACGAGTCCATCGAGCACCGTCGTGATGCACTGGCACTCCATCCGCCCGGGCATTCTCTTCGATTAATCTCTCTTCACAACCTTGCTATCAGCCTTGAATACCGATTCGATGGGTTGGGTGTCCTTTCTGACCTGGATGAGCTCATCGAGCTCCATCGAGCTGCATTGGCACTCCACCATGGCGATGTTGGTCGATCCAGGTCTCTTTACAACCTTGCCATTGGACTTCAAGATAGGTTTCAGTTGCGAGGCATTGTATCTGACCTCGAAGAGGCTATTGAACTCCATCGAGCTGCACTGGCACTTTGTCATCCTGATCGATCCTCGTCTCTCAGCAGTCTCGCTGATGGACTTCGAGACAGATTCCGGCTGCGGGGCGCCATGTCTGACCTGAATGAGGCCATTGAGCTCCATCGAGCTGCACTGGCACTCCGTCCCCCCGGACATTACGATCGGTCCATGTCTCTCAACAACTTTGCTACTAGCCTCGAAGACAGATTCCAGCAGCAGGGTGTCATTTCTGACCTAGATGATGCCATTGAGCTCCATCGAGCTGCACTGGCACTCCGTCCCCCTGGCCATTGTGATAGATCTATGTCTCTCAACAATCTTGGCAACTGTCTTCAAGACAGATTTGAGCAGCTTAGTATCATGCCTGACCTTGTTGAGGCCATTGAGCTCCATCGAGCAGCACTGATGCTCCGTGCTATTGGCCATCCTCATCGACACAAATCTCTCAATAGTGTTGCAAATGGCCTTCGAGAGAAATTCATTCAGCAGGGTGTCATGTCTGACCTAGATGAGGCTATTGAGCTCTACCAAGCTGCACTAATGCTCTGTCCCTCTGGCCATCCAAATCATGCCATGTATCTCAACAACGTTGCCTGTGGCCTTCAAGCCAGATTTGAGCAGCAGGGTTCCTTACCTGACCTTGATGATGCCATTAAGCTTCATCGAGCTGCACTGGAACTCCGTGTCCCTGGCCATTGCGATCGACTCTCATCTCTCAATAATCTTGCTGCCAGCCTAACAGTCGGGTTTGTGCAGCTTGGCATCCTATCCAACCTGGATGAATCCATCGAACTCTATCGAGCTGCACTTGTACTTTGTCCCCCTGGTCATGTTAATGAATCTCCATCTCTACAGAACCTTGCCAGCAGCCTTCAACGCAGGTTTGAGCAGCGGGGTGTCATGTCTGACCTTGATGAAGCCATTGAGCTCCATCGAGCTGCACTGGTGCTCCGTCCTCCTGGTCATTCTGATCGATCCACATCACTCAACAACCTTGCCAGCACGCTAACTATGAGATTCAGGCATCTGGGCATTTTGTCTGCCCTGGACGAAGCCATCGAACTACTTCGAGCTGCACTTGCACTCTGTCCCGATGGCCATTCAAATCAACCAATGTGTCTTAATAGCCTTTCCATCAGCCTTCAAAGCAGATTTGAGAAGTTGGGTATCCAATCTGACCTGGATGAGTCCATCGAGCTTCTTCGAGCTTCACTAGCACTCTGTCCCCCTGGCCATTCTAATCGAGTTTTGTCCCTCGACCGCCTTGCTCAAAGCCTTCGAGACAGATTCCAGCGGTTGGGTGTTGCATCTGACCTGGAGGAGTCCATTGAGCTGAACAGAGCTACGCTGGATCTATGTCCCCCTGACTATCATTATCGCGCTAGTTTCCTAAACGACCTTTCCCGCGGCCTTATAGCCAGGTTCGAGCACCGGGGCATCCTGCCTGACCTAGAGGAGTCCATTGGCCTATGTCGTGCTGCACTTGCACTCTTTCCCCCTGGTCATTCTAACCGATCCGCATCTCTTTCTGACCTTGCCATGAACCTGCAAGTCAGATTTCAGCAACAAGGTTTATTATCATCGGATTTGGATGAGGCTTTTAGGCTTTTTTCAGAACTCTCCACAGTATCTCACGCAATCTCTCGTGACGATCTCCGTGCAGCCAAGTTATGGGTTGCTTCTGCTGAGAAGGCGAACCATGCCTCTGCATTGGTTGCATATCAGACCGCATTGAGATTCCTAGATTTTCATGTTGCTATTTTATCGCCTTCTTCACACCATTTGGATGTGGTCAGGTTGATCACTGCGTCTCTGGCAATGGATGCTTTCTCATGCAGTATTCGTCGTGGTGCTTTGACGACTGCTGTTGAACTGGTGGAGCAGGGTCGTGCAGTATTCTGGACCCAGTTGGCACGCTTCCGCACGCCACTGGATGATCTTTCTGCATCAGGTGACACCGGCCGATCTTTGGCAGAAGAGTTCGAGCAACTCAGCTTTCGCTTTCGTAATATGTTCGATGTGTCTACTGGAGACCGGTCTCCACAAATTCGTCAACTGACCATGCAATGGGATGATGTCATATCCCGCATCCGCGCGCTGCCTGGATTTTCCCGTTTCCTCCTACCGCCGATGTTCTCTGATCTCCAGAAGGCAGCAGAAGCTGGTCCAGTCATCATTGTCAATGCTAGCAAGCATAGCTGTGACGCCCTGATTATTTTGAGTGCGCAAGATCCCGTCCATGTTCCACTTGATATTGCACGAGCCGAGGTCTTGGAGTTGTCATCCGAGTTCCAGTCCCTCACCGAGCGCGGAGGTTCTTCTCATGATCAACTTGAATTACAAAATATTGTCGGCATACTACGCAAACTTTGGGATCGCATTGTTGGCCCAATAGTCCAAGTTCTCAAGGAAATTCTTCAGCCTGGCTCGCGTATCTGGTGGTGTCCTACTGCTGAGTTCACGCTACTTCCTCTTCATGCAGCAGGACCGTACGAGAAGAAGAGCCATAATTTGTCTCACTTTTACATCTCCTCTTACACCCCAACTTTGGCAGCACTCATCCGTGCGAGGCAGCAGTCTCAAGATGCCTCCGCTCAGCATTTTGTTGCCATTGGACAAGCGAACCCGGACAGAGGAAAAGAACTTCAGTGTGTCGCTCCTGAGTTAAAGGTGGTCGCTCAGCGTGTCGCGCCCGTCGTATCCTTTACGTCGTTCGAGGACAGCAATGCAACCATCCAGGGAGCATTCGATGCACTTAGCCGAAACCAGTGGCTTCACCTGGCTTGCCATGGGATGCCGAATCGAAAACAACCATTTGAGTCCTCTTTTGCAATGCGCGACGGGCCTTTAACAATCAAGGACATCATCCGATCTCGCTTGCAGAATCCGGAGTTTGCATTTTTATCGGCTTGCCACACTACCGTGGGTGATGAATCGAGCCATGATGAGGCGATCCATCTCGCTGCAGCAATGCAATTCGCCGGATTTCGCAGTGTAATAGGTTCTATGTGGTCTGTCGACGACGGAGTGGCACGTCAGATTATTTCCGCATTTTATGACAACCTGGTTGATGGTTCGGGGAGGTTGGACTGTACACTTGCAGCGGTAGCATTACACAAGGCGTTGAAAACATGCCGCAAGAAGATTCCATTTGAACAACAGATCGTTTTTATTCACATAGGTGCCTGATTTTCCATATTTTGATATTGCAGTGAGTAATATACATGATGACGAGATGGAGGAAGGCAGAAATTATAGAAATTGTGAGTAGGTCGCAAGAGGATGGACAGGGGCTGAAAACTGTTAGATCCGTTCAACGCGAAGGGGGGTCACGTGAGTCCGATGCAGTACTTACTTGCTGGCAGGCTGGTTCTCACTGTTTGAACAAAAGTTTAAGCTCAAAGAGACGCGTCTGCAAGGTTACCTTACGGCTGGTGATATTGGTGCGTTTTATTGAATCCTTTGAAGTGGTTCTGATCGAAATGCTTAGATTTATCTTCGGAGGACCTTGCAGCAATGAACACTGCGGGTGCTTTGGGCGAAACGAATGCGAATGCAAGCGCTGTGATGAAAAGGGTTGTTGTAGGTGCAATTGCTTGCGCCGCAGTCCTTAGTGCATGCACCTTCATCGGCATCCAGATTGTTAGCATCTTACAAATACTCAAATGACATTGTCAAGAATCGTTCCAGCATTCCACCACTACTGTTTGCCCTATGCCAATCCAGCAAGAATATTCCAGGCTGCGGCACGACTCCAATTGAACTATTTCTCATGCGTATGACGTGCGTCAAATAAGAATAGGTCGTGGGCATATCTATTCATAGTATTCTCTGGCCAGAATCGCTGTCGGTGAGGACACTAGTCTGTCCCACCTAGGATCTTGCAAGGTTGATCCAGGCTACGTCAACAATGCCTTGGGATTTGATCGACTTGAACTCCGGTTTGTTCCAATGTATGGTGTCTATTATAATTCTCACCCTCTGGCGCAATGTGGACAGGCTATAGCATTCCGAGCGTCGCCTATGGGACGGGATCGATGGGAAGCGGACAGTGGCCAATAGATCAGATAACACAGGCCTGCGATACAGGGTTCTATCATATCGGTGAGTGCAACAGCAAAACTGACCATGATACCATAGTCAACAATACACAGATACCGCTCAACTTTACAGGAATGAAGCTGACGTTGGCACTGCTATCACTGAATTCGGGCTGGAGCGTTCCAACATATTCATCACGACAAAGTATTCTGGTTTGAATGGGATTGATATTCCCACTTCGATTAGAAACAGCTTGGACTATGTGCGTGACATTCGCGCATTCCATTTGCGGGTAGATGGTGATTTAACATTTGCAGTTGAATACTTCGTATGTCGATCTCTACCTCATTCACAATCCGAACCTAGCTGTGCCCGACATACCAACTGTGTGGGCTCAGATGGAGAAAGTTCAAGAAGAAGGTTTCGCCAGGTAGCTACCAGCTTTTGCATCTCCCTGAATCTGGAAGCCCATACCTACGGCAGGAGCATTGGTGTGAGCAACTTCAATGAGAAGCAGCTAGAGATTCTGCTATCATCTGCAAGGATCAAGCCGGCTGCTAATCAAGTGCGTCCTATCGTCGGCAGCTAATCACATCCATTAATGCACGGTTGCTCTATGTGCAGATTTACCTGCATCCCTACATTTACCAGCAGCAGTCTCCAACTCTGGACTATGCCGCTAAACACGATATTGTAATTGAGGCATATGGTGCCTTGACGTACGAGAAGTTGTTTTCTGGATTTCAGCTGGAAATTTAACCATTTGGATTGTGAAGGCCTGTCACGGGAGAGCCAGGAGGACCTGTAGATGCTCCTTTGAATGAAATCGCTACGAGGCTTGGAGCTACTGCTGACCAAGTTCTCCTTGCATGGATCAAGGCGAAAGGCGCAATCGCAGTAACGTACGTCCGATCGTTATTGGTTGAGAGGTAAAGCTGTTGATATTGTAACCCGCCAGCACCAGTTCCAAAAAAACACGGCTTTTAAGTTACCTTTCTGCTGGAGATCTTGGTGACTTTCCTTATGTAAACGACATAGACTTGGAAGATCTGATACATCGGCGACAGAACTTTCGGCAGAGGATATCAAGGCAATCGATGCTGCAGGCGCTATTGGGCAAAAACGAATTACAGTCAGGAATGGGCTTCGTAAGCTCGGGGTGGGAGTGTTGATTTGGATCGTGATCTTGGGTGCCTGCAGTCATTTCAAAGTTCGAAACAAGCGGAGGAAAGTTACAGAACTGACGATAATTTAGATACGATTGACCGTCTTGATTTTTATGTGCTCTCATGGACAGAATAATACTACCCTCATCTTCCCGCCCGTGGAGGCTTCTCCATCGATTTGATTATAGTTCTGAAAAGCCTCCCAGTCATAAGTTCCAACGATACATGGTAGCGGCCGAATCGTTACATCTGAGTCAACTCGAGGGTGCTGCTCAAACTGCTGAAATGGACTACTGGTTTACGTTCCCCTGCACTACGGAACTAGATCTTACCCCATATCCAAATCTATGGGAACAATCTTGAACTTGAAGGTCGTTACCATGTATCTAGAGAAACTGCCAGTGAACTCGAATCAGCCTAACTGTGATTAAACCAAGAACCATCTTGCGACTGACATGATGTAAAACGTTGGCAAAGTTTGACTGATGATCCCATGACTCCAAGGCTGAGCGCTGAAAACCGAGAACCATTTTCATGTGGTCAGTGGCCTGCCGCAAATCGTTAGTGGCATAGCGGGATCATGTGCATAGTACCCGCTACGCATGGTAGCAGAGCTGCCATATTTCAAATCGCTCCTCCTGCATGAATCATTTTCGTCCAAGGGCATGAGGTCCTGCAACTGTGCAACATGAGGCATCACCGAAAAAAATAGATACACACAGATTGCCAACGCTGGTATCGTATTTCCAACTCCTTACAGATACAATGAGTCCTAGAGCGACATGAACCTATGATGAATGGCGGAGGAGGCTCATCAGCGTCTCGTATAAGCGTTGCCAAGCTTGTGCACCTTCGTAATCTAGTTGCGTTATTTTATGCTTGACAGCTAGCGCTCATCGGTAGAGGACCGACGAGTGCTAAGCGTGTGATATAAAATTTAAAGACTCAAGGCTCCCGCCAGTATATATCCCCCCAATCTCAGGCTATTCTTCCTTCTCTCCAAGTTCCATACACGCAGAGAACCACTATTAACAAGTCATGATATGTTGCCTGAAATTATGGCAGGTTTATTGCGCAGCGGCCGGAAAAGACATGGTGGAACTGGGGATTGTGAGCAACCGACACGGCAGCGCCTCAACGTACTGTCTATCCCTATGATCATTACCGAGAAAGGTTTTTTTAGAACTCTATGTGGAAACGAATGCAGGACACAGAGCAGTTTAAAGTTGCGTCGAAGTGGGGGTGTCGTATGGTTTCTCGAGTGTATTCAGAGCCATCCACCTAGAATGTCACCAAGTGGCAGTATGAAAGTTGGTTCATATTAAGGAACAGACCAGAAAGAACGCCGCATACGTGATTTGTGACTCACCACAAGGATATATACATCGGTCTGAAATGGTGGAATCCTCTGAGTTTTCGGCTTATAGTTGGCTTCCCAAGTTTTGAATGCGTCAGCGCGCGCATTAAAAAATGGCACCACACGCTAACGTTATGCATGTGTGGTTCAGTCGGATACCATTTTTGCTGGCTGAGAGCGCGACCCAGAGCGATGTAAAGGTTGTTTTGTATCCAGATTATCCTTACTAGACACAAAGCAACCCTTACTCCAGCTCCTAACCTGCATCAGGGGTTTCAACCGTGAGTACTCGTTGGTGGTTGTCGCCAAGAGGATGGTGGTTGTTTATCTCCTTATGTGTATTTGTGTACAAGACGACTATACGCGGGTATACCATAAAGTCAGACAATGAAGTCAAGCTTTAGCTTTAATCCTTACCGCCATGGCAAGTAGACAAGTAAGTCATCCTCAAATGCATTTTGGCTAGTCATGGTTATGAAGATGTTGAACCGTTTGCCGTTATAGCTCGGGAAGTTGAGGCAGGTTAGTCACATGTCTGTACCACGAACTTCCTTAACTACAACGCTGTTGGATTGGACAGTGGGCTGGCGAGAAGATATCTTCGCGAGACAAGACCGTAGTCGCAGACGAGTTCATCGAAATCGAACAGGACATCGAACTTCGAAAGGAAGGGATCCTGAGGTACGTCAATCTGAGCACGCCGGATACAAGCAATCCACCTTATACACGATAAGGCTGCAGGCAGCTGCAGAAGGTTACCATCATGTGCTCTCCAAAAAGAAGGAATCAACCGTAACACAAGATGCGGAGAAACTCCTGCCTCTGGATGCTCTCGGAATCGTGATGATGTCTCATGGGGAGGAATTTGGAGACGATTCCGCTTTCGGTACGCCAATCCTCCTTTGTGATTCTGTTTTCCCTTTTATTCATATCCACAGGAACATCACTTGTAAAGTTAGGTAGAGCTCATTGCAAAATTGCCACCCTACAAGAGGCATATGCTCTTACTTTCCAAGATACCTTTATCACTTCCTGCCAAACCTTCGCTCAAGACATCAAGGATTATGAACACCAGAGGAAGAAGCTAGAGAGTAGGAGACTGAGCTATGATGCTGCTATCACTAAATTAGAAAAGATCAAATGCGGCAAAAAGGAAAAAGAAAAGGAGAGGCGGGAAGCTGAGGAAGAGCTCCAACGAAGTCGTCTTCGCTAGTGAGTAGAACATCATCATTTACCAACTTGCTGACAATGAAATAGCGAAGAAACTTCCGAGGATGTACGTTCCCGAATGCAAGCCATTCAGGAAAATGAGATACAACAACTTCGAGCGTTAACGTCGTTTTTTGATCTCGAGCTCAACTTCGCCAAGCAGTACTATGAAGTGTTGCAGGATGTGAAAGCAAACTGGTGTGACGAGTATGTCACCCCCAGCTAGCCCGGTTCTAGCATCTGATCCAAGACATTCAGGTCCACTTTGGCCAAGTTCGAGACTCGACGCGAGAGCTCCCGCCCTCATATCTTCTCGCGCGCCACTGAAGATGGAAAGTTTCATTCCGTGCGCTCTAAGCGATCAACAACTTCCAATGCATCCGGCCCAATAGTTTCCTACAACAATTCTGATGAGGATCGTTCATCCCCTACGCAATCCTGCCAGAAGTCGGACGCAGGGAACAAGACTATTTCACGGCCAACGTCCCGGGCATCTCGTAAACGGTCCGATAGCATCGCCACACGGAAACGTGCTGACAGTAATGTCACAACTGGTGCTCCCGAGACTCCTAAGGCAGATAAGGCGAGCAAAAGGATGAGCGTTACCGGTTGGGCATCGAGCGCCATGAACTCGGTGACAGGACGAGGGAAGAAAGACAGAGATAACTTCGCTACCCTCACAAACGGCGATGAGGATAGTCCTGAGAAAAACATCACTAGCTCTCCTCGCCCTCCCAGCTCTCGTTCCTTTTCTCGGAAGTCACCTATCTCGAGGGCGAAAGACCTGCCAAGTGGATCGCCTAGAACACCAAACCAGATCATGAAGTTACCCTCCCACCATGAACGGAAGCTCGTCCAGGCATTGCATGACTTCACGGGTTCGTCGGATGAACTCACCTTTAAAGTTGGTGATGAAATTACTGTCATCCATGAAGTCCTGGATGACTGGTGGCTCGGCGCTCTGTCAGACGGTCGGAAGGGACTGTTCCCCGTCACGTATACAGAAACCATTTCACGGTCATCCTCTTATCAAGACTCCGTTCAGTCATCTGAAGACGGTTTGCATCGTAGTACCGCGAGCGAGGACAGCGAGGACGATAACGGAGACCTTCTCAGAGGTCGTGCCATGGAAGCAAGCCATTCATCATCCGTAAGGTTTGGGTACGGCTTCGATGCAGAGAGTATCGCCAGCACCGTTCCTGAAGATGAGGAAGAGACACACTTAGTGCCGATCAAAGTTATTGAAGAGGATATTTTCTACAAGCCGCGTACTGCATGTCCGCAGCCGCTTCCACCTTCCATCTCAAGTAGCCGCTCTACCTCTGATATCAAACGTGCCCCACCGCTCCCTCCGCCACGTCGGTTTACTAACCCACCGGCTGCTCCCCCTTTACCTATCCGCAACCCTATCAAGAACCAGTCGCAGACTAATAGTCCTGTTACTCCGGCATCAGCTTATCTGACACCATCATCCTCAGTCACCAGTGTGCGAAGACAGGACGTCTCGCCTTTTGATAGCTTGTTGGATGTGTCCTCCACCTAAACCTGGCTCCCGCTTGGGTTGCAGATGCAGATTTTGATTCTGCGCGGTAACCTTAGGATGATCGCAGTGGTCCAATTAGCAGATTAGATAGCAGTAGGGTGTTGTGTACTATATACTTGCCTTGTTGACTCATCGTAACTAATAGCCGGTATCAGCTCCGAGAAAATGACAGGGTCTGATGTTGGTCTAATGCATCAAGAGTCAGGAACAGTGGGCGTTTTGATTGGGTTCGCGATCCTGTGCCTACAGTTATTTCAAAGGTTGAAGAAGGGAGGGAACGTTGCAGAGGTTGGCTGGACGGACATGATTGACCGTCTTATGTGCTCGGCTGTCAGACCGTTTGAACTAAGCACCGACCCAAAAAAAAACTTGTATCTATTCATATCTTCACCTTCCCACTAGGGCTACTGCGGGGGAGCCCCTTGGGTTCAATTGTCGCACAGAAAGCCTTTTAGTCGACTACCATCCCATCCAAGGCTAGTAAGAGATCTAAGCCATGCCTTGGGACCTTGTGACACTAAATTCTGGTTAGTTGAAATGCCGAATGGTGGGCTTCTACTCATTCGAAGAGATCAGGCTATCATATGCCGAGCATTGCTTACGGTACATGGACACTTGGGAACGGGCAGGGTCCAGTCGATCAGATTGCACAGGCTTTCGACACGGGATACTACCACATCGGTAAGAACTCTCTGATCATCGCTATTGGTGCGCCGTTCCGAGGATCCCGCAGATACCGCTCAGGGGTACAGAAACGAGGGCGAGGTGGGTGTTGCTCTCCACGAAAGCGGTCTCTCGCGCGGAGAGGTATTCATCACGACGAAATACTCTGGCTTCGATGGACTCGACATCCCTACTTCGATCAGAAACAGCGTCAACAACGTGAGTGACTTGGTGCATTGGTATAACGCGGTGTAACGTAACCAGATGAACACATCATATGTGGACTTATACCTTATTCATAACCCGCGCCTAGCGGTGCCGGACATCCCAACGGTGTGGGCGCACATGGAGAAAGTGGTCGAGGATGGATTGGCAAAGTAAAAACAGCTGTGTTTACTGCTTACCTCGCCGCTGACACGATCGACGTAGGAGTATCGGCGTGAGCAACTTCGGCGTACAAGATATGGAAACTCTGTTGGCGTCAGCGAAAATCAAACCTGCGGCGAATCAAGTAAGAGAACGCATGGTGAATACTGTTAAGGAACGGTCTAACCTTGTATAAAGATCCTTCTGCATCCTTATGTTTACATGCAGCAGGCACCAATAGTGGATTATGCTGCTGAACATGGTATTGTTATCGAGGCATACAGCGCCCTCCAGTGAATAACTTTATATTCAGTTCACGCACATATGACTGACACGAGGCTGCAGACCCATTACGAAGGATCCTAGTGGTCCATTAGACGCTCCACTAAAGGATATCGCCAAGCGACTGGGTGCAAGTGCAGATCAAGTACTTCTCGCTTGGACAAAGGCTAAAGGTGCAGTTGTTGTCACGTAGGTCCCATTTATTGGTCAGTGACTGCGGACATCGACTTTGAATGCCCCTTGCCTTTACTAGAACCAGTTCTAAGAAGATGCGTTTAGAAGGCTATCAAAATGCTGGGGATCTTGGTAAGTCGTATGTCAAGGGTGACTGGCCAATGTGACTTTACACGTGTGTATATCAGAGCTTTCAAAGGAGGATATTGCTGCGATCGATGCAGCCGGCGCATCGGGTGAAAAGCGAATCACCGCTAGAAAAGGGTTGCGGAAGTTCGGTGTTGGGGCCCTGGTCGGGGTTGGGGTTTTGGTCCTTTGCAGTTACTTCGGAATAAAGATCGATACATTCCTTCTCAATTTACTATGCGAGATCCATGCTCGCTAGAACATTTTATCTGCTTAGAATGACGCGTTTAAACTTTACCTATATTCGAAGGATGTTATCGAATATAATGATTGAGATGCACTTTCGCGCTGAAAGGCCAACTGGATATGCAATGAGTTCAAACTGAACAGGAACGATAAGACATACAGTCCGTGACTGTCAGACTCTATCAGAGTGCTTACCAGCCAGGGTTGAAAGCAACTTTGAATACTGTCCAAGTCCGAATTAGGATACGAAACTCAGACCCTTGTTTGGCCAACCGTCCATCGCGCTTCAACACAGCCAAAAATTTCCCGCAGCAGCTTCACCAACAACCCCAACCATCATGTCTCCCATCTCCAGCCAGCCCATCACAAACACTATGGACGTGTATGGTCCTTCCACGACTGACGAAAAGAGAACTCGTCCATGCCAGCACGATGACCACAATATGAACTTTCCATGCGAATGCCCATCAAGTTCGCACCGTACATGCCACAAAGCACGGTTGCGGCGCGTCATCCTTCCTATAGCGCTTTCGCTTCTCTCCCTAGGCGCCTTTTTGGTTATGTCCTACTGTTCTGAAGTCAGTGATCTGTTGGGCGTACTTGGACTTGGTAACGGCCATGGTATCTCGTTGGACAAGCGCCAATCGACGACCAGTACCTCAAGCTTCACAAGTAAAAAATGTATGGTGTGGCAATGTCCTCTCTCGTTATTTTCTAACAACACAACTTCAGTATACCTGATTGTAATTTTCGTCGGCCTGTTCCTCGTTCTCATTGCGGCTATAATGCTCAGTTTCTGGTGCTGCAAAGGTCTGATCGAGCACTGCCTTGAAAGCTCTTGTTGGCTTATGGTTGCTTATACAGGTTCCTTTGAAAATCCCCTATGTTGTCCTTGCTACTTGTGTGCATGCTGCGGTGGTCTTGGTAAGCAGGGTTATACAAGTTCGGTCGCAATTCTAACACATGTAACCAGTATGTTTGGAGTGCATAGGCTGTGGCCTCTGCGCAGCGGGCCTTGACGAAGCCCTATAGTTGAATTCTTTTTGTGACCCAGCCTCAAAGTTTCTTAAACAATGGACATCGTGATCGTCTCTGTGAGCTCCTTTAACAAGTTGTAATGGGCGCGTTATTATATAGTGTAGACTTGTTATACCCTCTATTTCATCATTGGCAACCTTTCATTTACTGAATATCGAGCGATTATCCGCAGAAGTACGTGACTCCAGTGACCGAAGCAGTCACTATTTAGGGATGCTCACGATTCTTACTCTCTTCGTGGCGTGTTCTGCCCACCGTTTTTCTTCCTTCCGCGTGTATCAGGCCTTCGTGCCACCAAAGTATACATATGCATGCGAGATTATTGTGCGCTACCTTCAGCTCGATGTATTCGTGTCTACTTATGTCAGACGACAAGGTATCGTGCCGGTCGTTCGATCCCGATGGAATCATCAAAATTGCGAACCCTCTATGTGAAGGCTTTGTGTATGGTATACATAAACTAGTGCTGACCTCATGAAAGACCTGGTAGGGAGGAAGGGGTGCAGCACCATGATTAGGAAATGTGAACTCGATGTGGGCTTAGTGCGTTGAGTCTTATGTGCGGGTGGGTCTTGTGACCAAGAGAAAGCTGCTCGAGGAACTTAGCTCATAGGTTTTGACGACAGGCACTGTTTTCATATCGACGGATCCCTCGTAAGTTATTTCTGTCTTGCAGGAAGATTATGAAAAACTTCAATGACCTCTTTCTCTTAGTGGTTACATTTCTTATGTCCTACTCAGCACCGGCATTCGTACCATACGAAGTGCTTTCATCGGGTCCGTGTCAATGGCTTCCTACACTGCGGCACTGTTGATTGTTCAATACCATTCCTTTGGCTCCTGCAGGCGCTTGGTTTCCTCCTCGGAGTGTCATTGGCCACGGTGCTACAGTGATCATTGAATGGCGGCTTCACCGCGTATTTAGAATGTCGCTAATGTGGCATGCCCTGACATTGTAAGCATGGCTAGGCCTCTGGGTATGGTCGAAAACGCTAGAACGTACCTCGATGTGGACATTTGCCCTGTCTTCGTTTGACACCATTACACACTTCTCACTCATCACGCCGCATGGAACACCTCGGGGTGTGGTCCAGTCCCTGTGCTTTACATCTATCGATTCATTTAGCGGAACCGAGGAGCCTTTGAGGCCACATACAGCAAGTAAAATGTTTAATTAAACACGGATACCGTTCTTGCCTAATCGCTACCTAGGGCGCCCTACTCCATTCACCGTCGGTGCGAAAGCTGTGAGGGTATTAATATTGATACTCGATTAGGAAGCTGGTCTAAGCCTTCCGAGAGCAGCATCTTAAAGCCATGACCGAGTTCCCCTATCTTTCTGAATTTTTCATTTAGATGCCACCACGCATAAGGCGGAGGCATCTTTATGCGTTGACTTTGATCATGTCAAGGGTGTGTCCGGCAGCGCTTTTAAGCAGTGAGATAAGGCGTAGGCAATTCTATCCTGCTATACCCAATCTATACCCTCTCCAGTGTTTGAAAGGCGCCACGTTTTCTACATACCGTGGCGTTTTCAAGGTTCTTGCGATGCGCGCCACTTCATAGAACCCTTTGAAAAGTCAGAACATCGGCAAGTTCCAGCGCGCGATGGACTTACTTGGACTCTTCTGGAAGGTCATCCCTTTCCTATAGGAAAGTAGCATTCTAATGATTGTTCCTGGCGTACCCCACAAGGAAATCTTTGTGTCAAGCGCGTTACGCCGCACACTAGACTACAACCAGTCTGATCTACGTGCTTTTCAATAGCTATGCCAAGAGCCTAGGTGATATCGACAGGGTTGAGGACGACCGGTTTGAGGAAGGCTGGAAAAATATTCTGTCACAGGTGTTGATCCAGTGCCTTCATTTGCAGCAATGCACCTCCCACGTCGGTCCGTCCCTGCGCTCTCATCTGTCTCCCTCCGCTCTGGCACTAGTAGTCACTGGCAGTCGGAAGGGCCTGAAGTTTCCCGTATTGCTCAGATTCTTACCAAAATACGCTTCTGGTGTTGGCACTAGCATTATCCATGGGTTTTGACAAGACTCCTATAGAAGTACTCGTAAACCTTATCAAGCAC
Source organism: Rhizopogon sp. AM-2018a (assembly GCA_002995095.1). Taxonomy (NCBI): domain Eukaryota; kingdom Fungi; phylum Basidiomycota; class Agaricomycetes; order Boletales; family Rhizopogonaceae; genus Rhizopogon; species Rhizopogon sp. AM-2018a. Next base: position 9,631 of record PVYJ01000957.1, on the reverse strand, counting down.
ACTGCTTGGTGCTGGTTGCAGCCTGAACATACGTATTCAGTCTTAAGTTGGTGGCTCCATATTACGGCGACCCTAGATATTCTTATGAGCCCAATAGATCACGTCAGGTGTGCAGTCCCATATAAATGACATCAAGTGGTCCTCATCATCGAAGCTAATCCATGGTGACCTGTATCGTGCGATGGAGCTATGACACATACGGATGAAACTGCACGACTCGGAGGTGGAGCGCAACTTGAAGCTTCTGATTTCTATCCGATTCCTTATCGAATGGTCAACCGATTTTGAAATGCAGAGCACCATCAAGAATCGCCTTGTTAGAAGTTAGTGAGAACCCCGAATGATGTGGAATCTCACCATTGCATCTGAATCATGATGTCACAGTCCACATGGTCCACAGAGATGTTGCATGTGCTATTATTGCGTGCTCTATGGAAACTGAAATGTTATCTTGCAGAAGAGAAAGTAGAAGATCATTGATTCATGTTGTAGGCAAGTTGTAGCCTCTTGTAGCCTTGGTGTCCAAATATTTGCAGGCGCAAAGAAAATAGGGAGTTCGCCGAATGTTCGGGTTCCCTATTTGAGGCCCGTGGGAGAGACCGTCACGACACTCTGATTGTGGCCACATGTGACTCGCTGGCATGCAGGCCCGCCGCCCGCAGAGAAAGGCGTCTCCGGGTACGGAAAGTCAAGTTGAATTCCTCTTTCTTGCCAGTACCATCCTCTTGGAGTAGGGCTCCACGTAGATAGGCCCAGTGTAGCACTTGTGTCCAAGACAGTATTGCATGTGCAGTGACAGTGGGGCAATGGGGTGACGGACTCATGAAACGTGGCGCTTAGCAACTAGTGACGGCCAAGGGATCCACGAGGTTCGTGCTCTGCAGGTGGCTGAGCGCTCTGGTGGATACCAAAGCAGTCTAAGCCTATGAGCCCGGGACTATGTGTTTGAACTAAACTGGTTCACTACGGTTCACACGGGTTCATGGTTTGAAGTGTGCAATTGCCCTGGATGACCTAGTAACGACCATTCATTGCGATAGTGCGCTAACAACTCACTGCATGAGCCACTTGCAGCCCTGCTACTTGGAGACTAGTTGCACTGCAAAAAATTGATCTCGGAGCTAACTCCCACTATTACTTCCGATGGTTAACGGCGTTCGAACTTCGCACTCAAAATTCGCACTACCCGAGTCTCTATCATCGCCTTAGGACAGTAAGAAATCTAACTATACCCGATTACGAAAGCTAAAAATGGACGATGATACACTCTGGAGTCTGTGGACTCAGCGTGACTGGAGGAGGCTGAATTCCGCCGCTAGCCAAAGTCAGGGGCGCTGTGATCACCTTGACATCCAGATTGTCGAATTGTCGATCATGAATTTGTTCTTTGGGAAATTATAAGCGCATCTACTAGTGGCCATGCTATGATGGGTCATCCTTCAAAAGCAGACGAAAGATAGAGCGGAAAGTCCTCCATCGCATCCGCTCTCGAACATTAATATCTTGCATTCTCCGCATAATGGTTTTTATTCATTCAACTACCTCTGTAACACCGGCAGTCGATACCGGTCTCAAACGTAGCCATGTCGACTTTTCTCGCCATCTATCCTTAGAAGCCCGCACCAGACTCCCCAACCCAATCAAGTCCATCTGGAAGGTTGCTCAGGTCAAACCTGGCACGATCAATATGGGAAACGGTTTGTGGGCGTCGTTAGTGTTGGGTACATCGTCTAATTTGATACAGGTGATCCTCATCATACACTGTATCCCATATCCGAGGTGAATTTTGTCGTTCCTTCCATTGATGAGCAAGACCCAGTGCAATCATGGAGGTCTGGCACCGGCGAGCAAGATGTTATTGCATCATTCAAGGACGAACCCTGTGCTCTGAGCCTCCGTACTGCCTTTGCATATGGTGCGGGTGCAGGTCTCAAGCTAGTCCGCGATACCCTCGCAGACCTCAATGATCGCATCCATTCTCCCCCAAATCACACTGTCTCGCTCAGTCTTGGGAATGCTGACGCACTGACGAAATGCTTCCGCCTTCTTGGCGATCCGGGTGACTCATTCCTTTGCGAAGAATTTACGTTTTCTGCCATGACCAACGCTGCTCTACCGCTGGGCATTAAATGGGCCCCAATTAGGATGGATAAAGATGGACTGATTCCGTCAGATTTGGAACGAACTTTGTCCGAATGGAATGAAGCTACGCAAGGAAAACGACCCCACGTGCTGTATACAATCCCGTAAGTTGCCGCCGGTTCCTCGAGTCCCGATTAGTCGCCGTTGGCTCAAACTCTTTATCCAGGTGCTCGCAGAACCCGACAGGAAGCACTCTTTCATTGGAAAGAAGGCAAGAGATCTATCGAATCGCACACGATTGGGATATCGTCATTCTCGAAGATGATCCCTACTACTTCCTCCAGTACGACCTCGATATGAACCAGAGCACAATACAAGAGTACGGGTACACCCGTGCCATGGCAGACGTTCTTCCTCGATCATTCCTGTCCATGGATTACGACGGACGCGTAATGCGCCTGGATAGGTAAGGTCCTTTCCATTTCAAACAAGTCCGCCGACTCTAACACGAATATACTAGCTTCAGCAAAATCGTTGCTCCTGGAATGCGACTGGGATGGGTCACGAGCAACAGCTTCCTTGCGGAGAAGCTTGATATGTTGACGGACTCGTCTTCTCAGCACCCGCATGGGATGGGTCAAGCCTTCGTTGCCGAGTTACTTGGCAGTGGAGGCTGGGGCGTCGATGGCTTCATGAAGTGGATCTCGTCACTCTGCAACGAGTACCAACGCCGGAGGGATCTCTTCATGGATGTTTTCCGACAGAAGGTCGCTTCTTCTGGATTTGCGACTGCGGAGGTGCCTCAGTCTGGGATGTTTGTCTGGATCAGAATCAACCTTGAGCACCACGCACGATTCTCTTCTTCTCAAACACCGACGGCCCCAGGCGGATCGACGACGAACACCGCGGACCTTATGGATGAGCTGTTCAGGAAGCTGTTGGATAGTGGCTTGGTCCTGATGCCTGCATCAACTTTTGCCATTGTTGACCGTACCGGCCGGACCTCAGCGAGCCATATCGGTGATGTAAGTTTCTCGTTTTATATACGCATGCGTTGAACATATACTGAAGCACATGGTCTTTAGCGAGTGAACTTCTTCAGAGCAACCTTTGTTGGCACAGATGAAACGATTCGAGATGGCCTTACAATCTTTGGCCGCACTATCGAGGAATTCTTTTGCTTCTAGACCATGTTTTCTGCCTAACGCCAACCCGCTTACTGAGTTATGGGGTATTCTACAATAGAGTGTAAGATGTGGATCTGTATTTTACATATGCGCTGTTTCGCATTCATCCAAAATTTATGCTAATTTACGTATCCGGTTCTCATAGCACGCTGGCATTGGACAATATGTATGTACTTATGTACTAGTAGATGGGGATATACAGCGCTACTCTTCACCATATTTATCCTGCTTGTGTCTGGTGTCGTTGGTGGCAGATTGAATGCATGCTGTCTAGCGGTCTACATATGGTTACTTCAAGTTGGTCAATGCACGACAGCAGACCACAGCCCGGAGTCAGATTTCATGCGCCCGCTACAAGCCCGCTATGCATCATTTGTAGTATATATAGTACGTTGTTGACAATACTAATGTTTATGTACTAGTCAGCATCGGCAATCCCATTCAATCACCCATCCCGGATCCTGCGTCACTGCCGCGTTAGCATCTGACGCTCTTGATCGCAATTTGAATGATTATACTAGCGACCTAGCTTGAAAGAGTTTGGCCCCTGTTAATGCATTAGGGCTTTTGGCACCAGGTCAGATCACATGCGCCTACATCGATCGCTATCTGTCAGGAGTTTATGTTTGAAATATATAAATATCTAGATTCTAGTACACATAGGTAAATGAGAGAAGTACACAGGCAGATACGATTAGGGAACAATCACTGAACGAACATGAGAAGCTCGGGTCAAAGTCTCCTGCAAAGCACCCTTCACCGCGTCCATGTTTGTCATATCAACTTCTTTGACTTCATTCGGTCCCTCTAGTAGACCGCTATCAATTTTACTCGCAAGGTCATCCAACACCTTCTTGACCTCCAACGGGCCCAGAATGCCCGACCCCATACCCTTCAACGTGAGGGCCTTCACATAAAAAGTGCGCAGGTCGATGGGGAACATCCCATCCTTCGCATGGACGGCCATGATCACGACGCGTCCGGTACCATTGGGCGTCATCGTGAAAACCGCATCGTTGAATGGCTGGTCATAACCGGCGCAGTCTAGCAAAACATCAATCTTGTTCTGCAATCCTGCTTTGGCAATGGCCTCGCGAATGGCGCCTTTAGATGAAAGTTCGATGGGTGTGATGTACGATGGGGGTGTTACTTTTGCGAGCGAGGTGTATGTGCCAAATACGCGTGCCCCGCGCTCCTTGCAGAGCTGGGCAGCTGCGGAGCCTATGCCGCCACGAGCACCTAAAGGATTACGGTGAGAATAATGGTAGGGGACATAAGTGGAGCTACTTACCTATAATAATAACATTGTCTCCTTCTTTGACGTTCGCAAGAGTGTCGACTGTGATCCAGGCACATAACCATGACAGCGTCATGCTACCAGCCTTGGAATGGTCGAGAGTTGCTGGCTTTCGGCTTAGCGCATCAATTGGGACGACAACGTATCTACCGCGCAGTTTGAGTGGAAAGATAAGAAAACGAATGTAGATCACTCACTGAGAGAATGTTCCATCTGACGCGAAACCCCTGTTACCTCCCGTGCCCCATACTTCTGCTCCAATCCACTGCTGACTCGAAGCCCCAGGCTCGTCGAGCACTTCAACGACTTCGCCAGAAAAATCTCTTCCAGGAATGCGTGGGGTGGTCACAAAGTGGAGCATGCCCATAACGCCTGCGGTATCAGACTGATGAAGAAGGTTAGGCGGTTTGTCCGGTATGATATGGGCCAAGTTGGAGGCTTACTCCATTGACACCGGCAGCTCTAACGCGTACGAGAGCCTCGCCGGGACGTAAACTAGGTTTGTCAATATTGACCAATGAAAGGTTGTCCAAGGACCCAGTCTTTTCGAATTTGAGAGCTTGCATGGCGATATGACGACTAGAAAAGTAAAAATGTTCTGAGGAACAAGAACAACAGTGCAGACAATAAGCTCACTGGAGGAAACGATTTGATTGGGAGGACAGCGAGAGTTTGAGGAGAGGAGAGATGAGGTGGCTTGATGAGCCACTAAACATGAAGGCAACGAGTTATCGACTAGTCATCTGTGGTCCCAACCTAGGTAGGTGGTTCAGGAACTAGTTGGAACTAGCGTTGCGCTACACTGCTTCACACTCAAACCAACGCTGTGCAGTGGCAAACTCAAACTGTTGGTGCGGTTGTCGCCGAAATCTGACTTGGTTCGGTTTCCAAGTATTGTCTGCACAACGCCGGAGACGTCGCAGAATCTCGCAGAATTCAAGGTTGTTATCGACAACGAAGCACTCTTCATCTCGGACTCAGCAAATCAACGAGCCAAACAGGGCCAACCTAGTATTGCCTAGGCCGATATTATAATAGCCTGACCCGGAAGTGAAGGAGAATGGCGGGGCTTGACCGGTTTTTTGAAAATTGTATGTCACCATCAACTCTAGATGCTACGTTTGGATCCAAGCATGCATGTGCCAGTGTGCCTATCGGCCCCTCTGCGCCTCACGGCTGGCGTAAGAAACTTAACCGATGGATAGCTCCAAGGTACACCGAGCTTCATTGAAACAAAGTTACACAGAATTTTCGGGGAGCCGAAGAGAAATGGGGCATTTGAAGGAACTTGGAGCCACATGGTGCTGTGCTTGCTCAAAGATGCGTTTCGGTTCTATGAGTTCAGGCGTAATGTGCTTAACAAAGTTGTGCCCAGATACCCAGAGATATTATTGCAACAACAAAGATAGGATGTCAGAGTGTTATCCGAGCGCTGAGCCTTTGATGTCTTTGATAGGTACAGAGCTGAACTAACTGTGGTTATACGACTCATAGAAGGCTCGG